>JAHRIG010000547.1:704503-756339 GCA_020311275.1 Eira barbara | reverse complement strand
GTGACCACAGACAGACCGGGTGCCCACTGGGCAGACAGCAGTGACCATACACAGACCGGGTGCCCACTGGGCAGACAGCAGTGAGCGAAGCAGATGTGGTTCCCCACCTGGCGCAGCTGGAGGACAAGGCGGTTTGTTCCCTGTTCCCCTTCCCCCTCCCTCCGCAGAGCAGCTGTCCAGAGCCGTGTTTTGGAGGAGGCGGGCTGCAGGCTCAGGCCGGGCAGGGTCAGGACGCCGACAGCAAGGACGGCGCGGCGATATGTGGCCTGGGCTTCCTGGAGGCGGGGACGTTGCCCGAGGGACAGAAGGACGCGACGCAGGGTTGCAAGAGCCCTGGGTCGGGGACTCCCAGAGGGGCCGGGCTGGGCCCCGCGCCGCTGTCGAAGTCCAAAGGCAGAGAAAGGGGCGGCGGTAAAGCTCGGTTTCAGGGGACACTGGGCCGACAGCGGACGGGCGCTCTGCACGGTCTCCCCAGCGGGGACAGCACTGCCCGGCGTCTGGACGGCCACTGGGGAGGACGGCCCGCGGGTCGTGCAGGGCGCAGCGAGATCTACGGACGGGCTCCGCAGGGTCTCTGGCCTGAGCCGGCGAGGACTGCGGTGGTTAACGGCGGCGCACGTGCTGGGTCACCGCGGCCAGCTCCGCGGGCCCCGCGAGGCCGGCCGCCGCCCCCGCCCCCGCCCTGCAGCGCCGGTCCGCCGTCAACCCCTTCCTCGGCCTCCCGCCTGGTCACCGCAGCCGGACAACAGCCCGAGCGCCCGGTGCCGTCGTCCTCCCACAGGGCTGAGCTCTGGGTCACTGTGCCCCGCGCGGCCCCCGTAGCCGCCCGACCCCGCCGTGCCCGGCGTTCGCAGCCCTGAGCGCCCGCAAGCCCGCGGACTCCCGGGAGGTCAGCGCTCCACGGTGCCGGGGAGCCTGCGTCGGCGGGAGCGGGGGTGGGGTGGGACCCAAGCCCCGCCCCAAGCCCCGCCCCCGGCCGCCTCCCCGAGGGCTCCCGCCAGCCCCGCCCCGCCCCGCGCCACCGCCCGGCCGTGACGTCAGGTGGCGAGACCGTGACGTCACAGAAGCGCGGCGGGCGGCCGGCCACGCGTCGCCATGGCAACGGCGGGCGGGCCCGGGAGAACGGCGGGAGTCCCGCCCCCCTGGGAGGGTGGACGCGGCCCAGCTCCTTCCTCGCACGCGCGCGCGCGCGCCTCACCCCACCCCGCCCCTCCGCACCCCGCCCCGCGGGGCGCGCGTCTCCGGGAACCCCCCGCGGGCCGCTGTCTGCCCGTCCCCGAGCGGCCGCAAAGCGCGGCGGCCGTCGTGCGGCGGCGCCCGCGGCCGCCAAGCCCCGCCCCGCGCTGAGGCGCCGCGCGCCCGTCCCGACGGCGGCTGCGCAGTGCGCGCGGACCCTCCCCCCACGCCGGGGCGTAAGCGCGGGCCGCGGGCGACGCTGCGAGACTGGGGCGAGCCGGGCGCCCGCGCCGCGGGGACGGCCCGCGCCAACATGCGGAGGCCGGCGGCGGCGGCGGCGGCGGTGCGGGAGCGGGAGCGGGGGCCCGAGCGGGCGCTGGAGCCGGAGCCGCAGCGCGAGCGGGGCCCGGAGTGGGGGTCCGCGCCGCGCTGCTGAGGGAGCCCGGGCCGCTGCCCGGCCGGCCGGGGGCCACGGCCACGGCCACGGCGGAGTCCCCGAGGTAAGGACGCGCGCCCTCGCCGCTGCCACGGCCACGCGCCCGGCCGCGGACCCCCGCCCGCCGGCCCCGCACCTGGGCCCCCCCCCCCGGCCCCCCCCCCGCCCACTGACCCCGCATTCCAGCCCCGCCGCCTCGCTCCTCGCGCTCTCACCGGACGGCCCCTTCCCCCGACTCGGGCCCTGCTGCCTCGCGCTCCCGCCGACGCCGCGCTGCCCCCCGCCCCCGTGCAGGCTCGGCGGTCGTCCGGGACCCGGCTCGAGACCCCGCCGTCCACCTAGCCGCGCCCCACTCCGCCCCTCGCGGCCCCCGGTGCTCGGGCCCCTTGCCCCCTGCCCGTGTCCCCGCACGTCCCCCCTTCGACCCTGGACCCCTGCCCCAGCCAGCCGTCCCTGGCTTTGTGGGCTGGAAGGCCCCGAGGGGACAGCGGGGCCGGCGGGGACGGGGCACGCGGCAGGGGGTCTCGTCCGCGGTGACCTGTTGCGGGGCCCTGCTTAGGAGCGGCCGCCTCGGTGAGGCTGTGCCCTCCCCTTTCCGCCCGCGCCCCCGGTTTTGTTTTCCGGAAACACTTTGGATCAGGGAGGGGGTGCGTTGTCTGCGCGCCGGGGGCGGTGGCCGCGCGGATCTCCTCCCTGCCCCCGCCTGGCCCAACTTTCTCAGGGATGCTTTGGCGGGGGGCAGGGGGGGATGCTGGGGCTCTCGTCCTGGGGAGGCCTGGGGGCTCTTGGCCTCTGGGCGGTAGTGTTTGTGGGCGTGCCTCGGAGGGCCCTCTGGCCAGTTCTCAGACTCGGGGGCGTCTGCAGGGCGGCCCTCCGCTGCGTGGGGCCTCCGTCCTCGCCTGCAGGACAGGCCGGGCTCCGCTGGCGTCTCCAGCCCCACAGGCTGCTCCAGCTCGTGGGTGTGAGAGATGAGTGGGAGCACAAAGGCTCCAGTGTAGGGGGTAAGGTCCGTGGGGCCTTGATCTGGTCACTGGAGGAGGTGGGCCCTTGAAGGACAGACTGGGAGCCAGGCCCGCAGGTTCGAATGGGGAAGTTTGCGGTTTTGCTGGTAGTTGGTTTTTTGTTTGCTTGTGTTTCCACCAAATTGTGCCCCAAGAAAGGGACCCCTGCAGGCAGATGGGCAGGCTAGTGGGTGGGGATGGGCTGTGGTACCCCCAGGTTCTCTTCACCCTCTGGGGGGGGGTCTGTGGCCTTGCCACAGAAACGGGGAGTGCTTGAGTGCTGGGGGGGGGCAGCGGTCCTGGGCTTGCTGGGCCAGTGGAGGTGGGACCTGTGTGATGGGAGTTGGGAGGGAGGTCTGAAAGGAGTGGACTGGACATACCTGGCCCACCCCCGGGGTGGACAGAACCCCAGGGGCTCTGCTGGGGCCGTGGGGCACAGGTCACTCTGTCTGGAGCCGGCGCTTGGATCTTCTTGCGTAAAGGGGCTTCGCGTCTGATGTGGATGACTTCTCATTTCTCGAGTGGACTGGGGATGAGTGGCTCATTACGTGGCTCTGGGTGTGTCCCCGCTCTGTGATGACAGAGCCCCTGTGAAGACAGACTTCTTTGAACTGCTGGTTTGGGTTCCAGCTGATTTTTCTCCTCCTTTTAATTACATAGTAATTACCTCTGGGTTGCGAGAGGAAGTAGGTGAGGTTTTTTTCCCCCCTAAGCCGAAAGCCTTCCTATCTGTTCGTCCCAGCTCCAGGGAAGCCAGTAGGCATTCCAGACACCTACGGGGTCACTCGTGTCCATGGGGTTTACTGGGACGGGCCCGGGGGGCCCCCAACCTGTGGTGGCCTTTCCCCTGGGATGCCCAGTAACTGCTTGTCCCATAGTTGACTTTGCTGAGTTCTCCCTTTCTCCCAGCCCCCATGGAGCTGCCCCAGGCCACCTCCCGAGCAGCAGGGTCCCTCGGTCTGGTTGTGGTGGGGCGGATCTCTGTCTTGGCAGGTTCTTTCCAGGTGGGCCCTGTCTCCTCCTAGGAGGAGGTCGAAGTCCTGGGGGCTGGGGGCCACCAGCCTTCAGACCTCTGGTGACATCGGGCAGGTCAGCATGGTTGGCTCTGATGGGGAGACAGGTGCCTGTGCGCGAGCGGGGGCATGCTGGTTGGGATGGCGGCCCGCATCACTGCCTTGTTGGCTTGTGCTGGGCCGCAGGGCGCACTGGGGAGAGTTCTGGCGACTGCTCGGGAACATTCCCACGGGTCGAGTTTTTCCATGTGGTACAGTCAGTGGGCCCTTAGGGAAAGGGAGAACCAAGCCAAGGTCTGGTGGGTCTGGAAGGCCCCCACCTTGCGTGGCTTCGAGTCTGCCCCCTTCCCTTTTGGGGGGCCATGCTGGGCAGCCTCCTGAGTCCCTGTTGTGTAGTTGAGGAAGCAGAGTCCTGAGTGACCTGCTGGGTATGGAGACCTGGGCCCTGATGAGGCCAGCACGCACACCTGTGCCCCTCGGTGCCCAGGGTGCCAGGCAGGACTAGCCCAGGCAGGAGTGGGTGTGCTGGGAGTTCCTGGGGCTCCTGCTGGCTGGGGGCTTTCATTTGTCCTCACGATCCCGTGGGTGCTGGCCTGCATTGGTGTCTCCCTCTTGTCCCGTCTTCCACACAGGGCTCTCGTGGTGTGGGGGTCCACTCCCAGGGTCGGAGGCAGTCGCGGGGTTCAAGTCCTTGCGCCGAACTGGTCTTCCTGCTCCCAGGAGCAGGCTGTGGTTCTGGGCCTTGCTGTCGCACCGGCCCTCTCCAGGCCCCGTCTGGGGTCGCCTCCCTTGGAAGGCCTCCCACATGGTCTGCTTACCCTCAGGGCAGCTGGAGGCCCATTTCTGGGAGCCTCCCTCCTTGCGATGGGTCCTTTCTCTTCTGGGAGCTCGGCAGCACCCGCGGTTAAGCGTCATTACAGAAGTTTTGTTCCTTAAGCTGCTCTTGGTGTATGTTGGATTAACTGACGCACCAGACCCGGGATGCAAAGTTGACTTCGGGTTCTATCTGCTGAGGCTCCTGTCAGCAGCCCCCCCGCCCCCCGCCCCCCGCCGCTCAAGTCCGGTGCAGCTCTCTTGGCAGGTGCGCAAGGTGCCTGCGCTTCCCATGCTGCTCAGAGCCCCCTGCCAGGACCCGGGTGGCTCCTGGGTGGGTCCTGGGCCATCCTGGGTCACAGCACAATCCAGGGCGGCCCTGGGGCTGGCGGTCCCTGTTTAAGAGGTGGAAAGGGACATATGGCATTGTTACTGGTTTCACATTGGTGTGTCATATTTTAGAGTCTTAGGAAAATTGTGTGTAAAGGGAGACTTCAATTATCTGGTAGTCTCCGCTCTCTAAGTGAGGGGACACCTCACCTGGTTTTGGGTCTGGAGACTGAGCCCCCGTCTTAGAGAGCAGGTACCTGTCTCCCCTGCAGATACGGGGTTGAGGGCAGTGTCTCCCCCATGGCTGTGCCTGTCCTTGTGGTCTCTGCTTGCTGTGGTCCCAGGACCTGGCCGGTGGGCACCTCAAAGAGTGAGCCTTGGCCCACCAGGCAGGGAGTGGGCCCGGCAGAGCCCTTCTGCAGACCTGTGGCCATGGGGGCTCCGGACAGCACCCCTCAGCGGGGCGGTGCCTCTCGAGGCTTCCCAGCAGAGGGCCTGGGACACTGCAGTCTCCCCAGGTTCACTTGTGTGTCTCAGGGATTAGAAATCCCAGACAGAGACTTCCAGGAAGGCTGGGGGCTTCTGGGAGAGGTGGGTGTGGTTCATTGGGACACAGACACCTGAGGGCTCTCTCACTGCTTCTAGAAACGGTCTTGGGTGTAATTCCAGGTCGTGACTGGAGACCGATGTCTTTACAGAACCTTTACCACGCCGTGCAGAAGGCTGTGTGTCCTACGAATCATCCCCAGTCCACCCACCGAGCACCTCTACATCTGAGAGTGAGGCCAGGAGGGCTAATCGGCCTGGGTAGTGGGCCCCAGGGCCCTGAGGCCCTGAGTGCACCTCCCTGCCCCACCAGTGCCTTCCCTCCTGCCTCTCTGCTTTGACACCCGTGGGGAGACTGGCGGGAGCTCGCAGCACGGCCACTCACTGCCAGCCCTTGCTTGGGGGCTGCCTTCTTTTTGCTTAGGCTGCACTGACGGGCCTGTTGGAAATCTGTGCTGAGGACGTGATCTGTCCCCGCGCCCTCTCTTCTGGCACTGCTGACACTGGGGTTGACGCACTCCCTGGGGGGCTTCCTGGGTGCGGTGGGGGGCTGAACAGCTTCCCCGGCCCCACCCACTCGGTGCCAGGAGCCCTCCAGTCATGACGGAGAGGACGTCCTCAGGTGTCGCCCACGGTTCCTGGGAGCAGGATGGCCCCAGTGAGAGCCCCGCCCTGGAGATTTGCTGCCAGCCGCTGCCAGGAGCCGAGCTGAGAGCGGCCTCCCCGGGCATGAGGCTGTGTGGCCGTGGGTCCCGGGGCCTGTGCGGTGCAGCCCTCCACTGTGTCCTGGAGCTGGACGTCTGAGGACGCAAGCTGGGAGAGGGCACTGGGGTTGGTCCCCCAGGAGCCATCAGTGGGGTGGCCTGGAGCTTCGGGCTGGGCTGCACTGTGGCTCCGTGGGGACCACGGTCCCAGCACGAGGTGCAGAGGACAGATGGGTGTCCAGAGCTGCACCTGGTGCTGGGAGTCCGGCTTCAGCTACGGCCGGAGCTCCTCTGTAGCCCGGCAGGAGGGAGGGGCCAGGCCACTGGGGAGAGTGGAGGGCCGCAGCACAGGGGCCCAGCCCCGCCACTCCCAGTGCGCCTTGTGGCCCTCGCCCAGGCTCTCCAGGGCCTGCTCACCCCCTGAGCCTCGGCTTCCCCATTGAGGTGGTCTCGGTGGTCCTCGGCTTTTGGGGGCTGACAAGGGTTTCTGAGGCACAGGTACTCCAGATCCCGGGTGGACGTGGGACTCAGGCCACGTGGGCGGCGGCCTTGGTCAAAAAGCAACAGGTGGAATTCATTTTATTTGGTTAAACAGAGATCACAAGTTGGGGGGGGGGCAGGCTCCCCGCTGAGCAGACAGCCCGGTGCAGGACTCGACCCCAGGACCCTGAGACCCTGACCTGAGCCAGAGGCAGAGGCCTAACCCGCTGAGCCCCTGGCGCCCCGTGTGGGAGGCCTTGTTGACCTGCTCATTACTTCCTTCCTACTGACGTGTGTCAAACTTGTGGTTCATCGCTCTTTGGGAGCTAAATTTTCATTGGAAATGCTTGATTTTTTTTTTTTTAAGATTTTATTTATTTATTTGACAGAGAGATCACAAGTAGGCAGAGAGGCAGACAGAGAGAGGCGGGGGAAGCAGGCTCCCTGCTGAGCAGAGAGCCCAATGCGGGGCTCGATCCCAGGACGCTGAGATCATGACCTGAGCCGAAGGCAGAGGCTTAACCCACTGAGCCACCCAGGTGCCCCGAAGTGCTTGATTTTAAGAAGTAGCACAGAATTGACCAGAAAACATTCGTGGCCTGGTGCGCAGTCCGTCAGCTCTGCTGGGCCCGAGGACTTGAGCTACGGGCAGACAGTCAGAGCTGCTTTGTGGGAGCATGTCCCGTGTCCTCCGGGGACGTTCTCGCACCCGGTTCCGTGTTGCCATCCGAGGTCCCTTGTTAATGGAGCTCCTAGCATTTTTATCTGCTGTTCTGGCTGCCGGTGCCGGGCTGTTGCGGGTTGGGGTGGGTGGCTGGCGGGCCTGCGGGCTGCGGGGCGGGACCTTCGGGATTCAGTGGCGGCTCCCAGCCCACACTGGCGCCGGCCTCAGCCCCTCGGGGAGCACTGGGAACCCGGGTCGTCAGCAGCGCCGCGTGTGCATTCTGAGGGGCCTCCTGGGCACTGGGGGCTACTCCAGTGTTGGGGGAGGTGCTGCCACATGTGGGGCCAGAGGCGGGGCTGGGTAGCTCGGGCTTGCTCCCAGTCTGTAACTGGTCCCCACTGCCCCCTGGGTCTCTGGTGGTGGGGATGGGGCGGGAGGGTGCTGGCCGCCTCCCGAGGGCCTTCGGTGTGGGCTCCTGTGAGCCAGGCTGTGCAAGAGCCCTGTGTGTGCACGGGAGAGTGGGGGCCACACCGTCGCCCTGACCGGCCTTGGTGAGCGCTGGGGTGTTCTGTGAGCTCAGGCTCCCCGGGCCACGCGGACCGGGCCTGTCCTGGGTGGCTGTGGCGGGGGGCATCCTCGCCCGGGGCCCCCCAGGGGTTGAGACTCACAGGTTGGGGTCGCTGAGCTCTCACGCTGGGGCGAGTCAGCCGATCCGCCTCTCCCCACGGGCTTGCCGGTTTCTGCGTTGTTTACTTCCTGTGGGCGTGCGGCCTTGAGGCCGGGCTGGCTCGCAGGTGTGACTTCCGTCTGCACCCGTCCCTCCCAACCCCCTCAGTCTGCCTGTTCATTTGTGTTTATTTTCAGTACTTTCTCAGGATTTATTTTAGAGAGAGCACGTGCACCTACACGAGTGGGAGGCGCCGACAGCAGGGAGAGAACCCCAAGCGGACTCCGTGCTGAGTGCAGAGCCCGACGTGGGGCTCAGTCTCGTGACCCTGAGATCACGACCCTACCTGAAGCCCAGAGTCGGAGGCTTCGCTCACTGAGCCCCCAGGCACCCTGGGGCTTTTTAAACAGCTTTATTGAGACACCACATGCTGTGCTTTTCTGTTTTTAGTTGAGATGTAATTTACAGAGCCATAAAAAATTCACTGAAATGTGCACTTTGGTGGTTTTTAATACATTCATAGTTTCGCGGAACCATCACCTCCATGTCATTCCAGGATGTCCCGTCACCCCAGAAGGAAATCCCATCCCATCAGCCATCACCCCCTCCCCAGCCCCGACCCCCGTGAGCCCCCCCTTCCTGTCCGTGGAGGAGCCTGGTCTGGACATGGACTCATACCCCATGGGGCCTCCTGTGTCTGGTTCCCTCCCTGGGTGTCGTGGGTTCGGGGTCTGTCCCCGGGGCTGTGCATGGGGGCCTCGCTCCTGCTGGTGGCTGAGTGCCGTGCCCGTGGGCGGGGGACGCATGTCTGTTTGTCCGTGGGTGGACACTGAGGTTGGGGTTGTGTCTGCCTTTCGGCAGCTGTGAGCACACAGGTTTTGTGTGGACGCATGTTGTCCGTTCTCTGTGGTGGACCCCGAGTAGCAGGTCGCTGGGTCCCTTGACGTCTCTGTGAGTAACTGAGGAGCCGCTGACGGTTTTCCTCGGCGGCCGCTGCCGTGTTCTGCACCCGCTGTGGGTGAGGCCCCCGGTCTCCCCATCTTCACCGACTCCGTGGTCACTGTGTCCTGGCTTCTCGTGTCGTTTCTGCTTCCTGGGTTAGGGTCTGACCCGCCATGGGGCCACTTCTGCCTCCTCGCGTCTGCCCCGCACCTTCTAGAACCCTGGGGTTCCTGCAGCAGCTGTGTGGGGGCGCCCAGCTGTCCCGTGGCCGTAGACTCCCTCATCCACGCTCCTCTGAGCAGGTGCACGCAGTGTCTTGGAGTGACACGTGGGCCTCATGAATCAGTGTCCTGGTTTTGGTGGTTCAGTTGTTTGAGGGAGAGCGAGCGAGAGAGCGTATAAGCAGGGGCGAGGCAGAGGCAGGGGGAGAAGCGAACTCCCCACCGAGCAGGGAGCCCGGTGAGGGACTCGATCCCAGGCCCCTGGGATCACGACCTGAGCCAATGGCAGACGCTTCACCAACTGAGCCCCCCAGGCGGGTTTTTGCTAATAGCCCTTCTTCCCGAGCAGCGAGCAGCCGTGTGCGGACTTCCCGCACAGGACCAAGCTCCAGGGCCCCACGCGCGGGCCCTCTGCTCACGCCGCACGTCCACACAGTGACGGGCAGGCCCTGTCCCCTCGTTATTCACCACCTTGCTCTGTCCCGGGACCCCATCCTGACCCCACGGGATTTCCGTTGTCCCTCTGCTTCGGACCCTCCGGGCCGGGACCCTGAGTCCACTGTTCCTCGTGTGGATGCCCCGGCAGGTCGGAGGAGGGCTGGCTGGGGGTCCCGCAGGACGTCCCCAGGCTGCGTGCATCCCATCAGGGGTCCCTGCTGCCCACGCAGCTGCTGCCCGTGGCCACTGGCGGTGTCTCCCAGCAGGGCCGCACACCGTTCTAGAGCCCAGAGGTCTGGGATCCAGGTGTGGCGGGGCCGCGCCCGCCCTGCAGGCCTCAGGACGGGCCTGCCCGCCCCTGCCAGATTCTGGTCTTGCCGGCTGTCCCTGCTGTTCTTTGGCTGTGGCTGCGTCCGTGGCCGCCCTTCCTGGACATCTTCGTCCTCTCCTTGTGAGGACACTCGTCTAAGGAGACAGCTTACCCTAATTTGCCAGCGGGTCACATTTCTAGGGCTTCGGACATGCCTCTCCAGCGACACAAGTGCCCACACCAGGGACCACTACAGCGTGTGTCTTGGTCACTCTGGGCCTGCCGGGATAAGGGGTCCCTGGGGGCTGTCATGTGGGGCGGGACCCCCTGCCCCTGCGACAGGGGGTTAGCTCTGTGAAAAGTTATGGATGAGGGCTCTCCTGGGTGGCTGGGAACAGTTGGAGAGGCCATCGCTGGCGTGTGGCAGCCCCAGGCGTCCACTGAGCCCCTGGCGCCCGCCTCATTCGTCTTCTGTGAACGTGACTGGTGACTTCCAGGCTGGACGGACGGTCCCCCGTGGGCCACGTGCGGGGCATGGTGCAGGCTGCCTGAGCAGCAGGGTCCAGCCCACCCCTCGGCGCCCCCACCGCCAGGGAGGCCCCGTGGGCGTCCCCGCCGTCCCCCGTCGCAGGGCTGGAGCGCGCCCCGCTCATTGGCCTGGAGCCCTCCCGCTTCCCTTCGGCTCCGTCTCAGCAGTTTCCAGACTCACCGGATGGGGCGCGAGGCCCCACGGCCCCAGCAGCTCACCCAGGGATCTGTGTCCTACCGGGCTTTTTGGAGGCGACGTTTGGAAGCAGATCCTGGGCGTCGTCTCCTGCTGCCTGTAAACAGAGTTGGAGGTGCCTGCCAGGGATCCCGGTGCCCAGGTCTTGGGGTCACCCTCTTATGAGTCTCCGCTTGGTGCCGGTGCATGGGCTCAGCTGTGGGGCTTGTCATCGGGGCCTCACCTCTCTTTTGTGATCTGGTTCATTGTGCGAAAATTCGGGTCTGTCCAAAGGTCGCAAGGCAGGTACTGTGAATTCCGGGGCTCTCGGGCCCAGACCTGGGCTACGTCTGCACAGCTCTGTCAGCGTCGGCTGTGTCCGAGCCGCTGGAGAGCAGACTCTGGTGGCTGTCGCCCGTGGCTGTGGCGGTGCCCCCGTCTGCGGTCCCCCCGGGACTCCACGCCGTCTCCTTGCAACGCGGCCTCTGTGTGCCTTCCGGGCCACTGAGCTGACGCTCACCGTGGTCAGAGGTCTTCCGCTCCTCGCTGAGTAGTGGCCCGTGTGTGGCACCCACTGAGGACGCTTGTCCCCAAGCTCGCCCCCACTGATTACCTGCAGTCCTTCGTCTGCAACTCCCAGTGTATGACCTGTTCCCCGGAATGCACGTCTGCGCTGGCCTCGTCGCGGGGGGCCTGCCACCTTGGGGCACTTCCTCCTCTGTCGTAACACGACCTTGCAAGCGACTTCGGACTTCCGGGCTGCGACCCTGAGGTTGGCCATGTGTCCGGGGTCCAGGTCACCCTTGGGAGAGCTGCGTGGACACTGGGATGTGGCGCAGGGGGTCCTTGTGACCTTGGGCCTGGGAGGTGAGTCCTGGGAGGAGGCCTGGCCTCCCGGTCATCAAGGCCCCGTGAGACAAGCGTGGGTCCGGCTCAGGAGGGACGTACGTGTCCAGAGATGCTGGGGTGGGGCGCAGCCTGGGTCCCACGGAGTTGGGTGCTTGTGGGTTGGTCCCCAGGCCCTGGGCAGCCTCGGAGGGCCCCACATCCCAGGAGGGAGGCCGTCTGTACGCATTTGCTCCCAGACTTGCCCCGGCTCTGGGCTGGGGCTGCGCTGGTGATGTCAGCCAGGGACTGTGACATCACTGAGTGGACACGGTCAGAGAAGGGGGTTCTTGGGGCCTCCACCGGGGGAGCTGGCCCCTGGCCCTGACAAGATGGAGAACCCCCAAAAAACCACGGCAGGTAACTCACCTGAGGTGGGTGCTCACAGAGGAGCACAGCCCTGCCCCAGAGCTGTTTCCACAAGGCCTGCTCGGCGTGGACGCGGGGGCCGTCTGGACACGCAGTCTGTGCTCCTCTTGGTGGGGGCAGGCTGAGGCCTTCCCCGGGTCAGGGGGCCACGGGGGGGCTGTCAGGAATTGGGGGCCATATTGGTTGGGCAGAGACTGGATTTATCTTAGGCCTGAGGGAGGGACAGGAAGCCCCTTCCCCCAACATGGTTACTCTTAGCGGTGGCGCCTAGGCCTGGGCCAGGGCTAGCGCTGACAGCAGACAGTCCTGCTGCCCTCGGATGGAGGGTTTACGCAGCTGGACCCAGGCATGCCAGGCTGGCACCTGCCCGGTCCTGGCCGTGTCAGGCCTCTGCGCCGCTCCTGTTCTTGCTTCCCCGGGCTGGCAGGTGACTTGCTCTTGCTGGTCCCCTGTGGGTCCCACCTGGCTGTCAGAGTGTGCCAAGGCATGACCCAGGATGCCCCTCTGTGGCCCGTGCTGGGTGGGGTGGCCTCCCAGGGCACGCTGAGTTTGGCTGCCTTCTAGAACGTTTGCAGGTCTGTGCTGCCTGCTGGGTTGGGGGGAGGTGGCCCTCTTCCGTGGGGGTGAAGAGGGGCTGGTGCCCTCAGGGCTTTCCCGGAAGGGGTCAGACTGAAGGGCTTCTCCCCTGCCACCATGGTGCCTGCTGTACCCCGAGGGGGGCAGCCACTGACCAGCCGTGGCCAGCACGGGGCTTGGGAGAGCTGCAGGTGCGGGCCGCTGGCACAGTGCCCAGGGGCCTATGTGGGGCAGTGCGCACACAAGCATCCTTCCCGTGCCATGCCCAGGTGCCCGGTCTGCGCCGTCTGCCGGAGCCACTGGAGGCCCCTTCTGGATGGGGAGGCTGGCAGGGGCCGCTGGGGAGGCTCACACAGAGGGAGCCTGTTGCTGAATGGGCCAGCTGGTGGACTCCTCCCCGTAGAGGGTTTGGTGAGAGAGTGAGGGGTGTGGATGGTGTCCCCAAGCCCCCAGCATGCCACCCCCATGGTCCGGATTCTCCAAGGCAGCAGCAAGAGGTATCTGGGGAGGAGAGTGCTGTGAGACCCCAGACCCCGCCGTCACAGGCAGCGACCTGGGGTGAGCACACGGGTCTCTTGGAGGGACCTAAGAACCCCCCTGACACAGGGGGCTCCCTGGTTCTCTGGTCTCTAGAGGGCGGCTCTGCAGGCCCCGAGGGTTTGCGCCTGGGTCATGAGGCCGGGGGCAATGCCCATCTAGGGTGGGGGCTGCTAGGGACGGCCCTCTGCTGCCGGCCAGGAGGGCTCCCGGGAGGAGCGGGGCTGAGGTCCTGAGGCGTGTGGCCCACAGAGGAGCTCCGCGCGCGTGCCTGGGGCAGAGCGGCCCTGGTAGGTCTGCAGGGAGTGGCGTGCAGAGCCAGGGGTGCCTGCCTGCCTGGCCTCCCAGCTCCATGCCTAGCGGTCTTCCCGCTGACCCACCCAGCGACTGCTGGTGCCTCTGAAGAGCAGAGGCCCGCTCGTCCCTCGGGAAGTGCCCTGGGTTTGAGGGGCTCCATGCCAGGCCCCAGGACAGAGAGCAGGTGTCTGTCTTTCCAGGTTGTCCTGGCTTCGTCTGTGTGGAGCCTGTGTTCGGACCCCCGTACCCCCCCCCCCAGCTGATGGCTCTGAGGTTGTCCCCCTGCTGGCTGCCAGCGTGCTGCCTTTGCGGGGAGCCCCCGGGGCCCCTTCTTCCTTGGAGCTCACCCCTCGTCGGGAGAGCGGCCGTCGTGAGATGTGAGAATGGTCCGTGTCCCTCATGATCTTGAAAACTCCCGTGGCTCTTACACCCGCAGGACTCTGGGCCTCTGTGTCTCGAGTCTCTGCGTGTCTGTGCGCGCACGTGGCCTGTTCCTGGTGGCTCTCTGAGGGAAGGAGAGCCCGAGCACTCGCGGGGCAGTAGGTGGGCTCTGGCGCCCTGTGGGGGCGGACCCCAGGAGGCTCCCGGGGGAACGGGGAGGCCGCCGGGAGTGTGAGGGGCGTGCTGTGGCTGTGGCGTTCCGCCCTTCACGTTTTACCAAAGAACCAGGTGTTTCTTACAAAAGTCCTGCCCTGGCCGACGGCCGCGTCCTGCCGGGTTCTGCTCCGTCCGGCCGTCCAGGCAGCTCCAGCCCGGGCCGTCCCCCCTCCGCTCCCGGGGTGCCCCCGCAGCCTGTGGGAGCCGTCCCGAGGGCAGCTGCCGCCGTCCCCTCCTCCGTTCCTTTTTCACGACTACGTTCAGCCACTGTCACTCTCGGGGAAGCCGGTCTGGCCGCCTCGGTCTCGGTCGGCGGAGGAGACCGTGTTTAGAAAGAAGCGGGCATTGGGGGAAACGTGGACAGAGGCGCCGCCGCCGGGCGGCAGCACGGGCTAGAGCCCGAGGAGCGCTGGCGGCCCCGCGCGCGGGCTGGGGGCTTCCGGAATGCGGGGCCGCTGCTGCTCGGACGGCTTCGGTACGATGTCCCTCGGGGCCGGCAGCGGCGCGCCCGGCTGCGCACCCAGGACACCGGCCGCACGTGTCCGCCGACGCTCGCCTCTCAGCGCCCAGAGACGGACGCGCGCGGTGCCCCGCGGCCCCTGGCACGGACCCGAGCCCACCACGCGCAGGGAGGGAACCAGACACACAAGGCCTCATGGGGTGTGAGTCCACGTGTGTGACACGCCCAGACCAGGCTCCTCCACGGACGGGAATGGGGCTCGGGGTGTCTCGGGGATGACGACTGATGGGGTTGGGGTTGCTTTTTGGGGAGACAGAATGTTCTGGGATTAGATCATGGTAATGGTTGGATAACTCTGTATTAAAGTTCACTGAACTGTGTGCTTTTTTTTTCCTATTTTTTAGATTTTTTTTTATTTTTAAAGGTTTTTTTTTTTTTAAAGATTTTATTTATTTATTTGTCAGAGAGAGTGAGCACAGGCAGACAGAGAGGCAGGCAGAGGGAGAAGCAGGCTCCCTGCCGAGCAAGGAGCCCGATGCGGCGGGACTCGATCCCAGGACCCTGAGATCATGACCTGAGCCAAAGGCAGCCGCTTAACTAACTGAGCCACCCAGGCGTCCCAGAGATTTTTTTTTTTTTTTTAAAGATTTTATTTTATTTATTTGACAGACAGAGATCACAGGCAGGCAGAGAGGCAGGCAGAGAGAGAGGAGGAAGCAGGCTCCCTGCCAAGAAGAAAGCCCAACACGGGGCTCGATCCCAGAACCCTGGGATCACGACCCGAGCCGAAGGCAGAGGCTTTAACCCACTGAGCCCCCCAGGCGCCCCCAACTGTGCGCTTTTCAAGGGTGACCAGTATGGGACGTGGGTCATATCCGTGATATGGGTGACGGTAGAGCAAGGACTGAGGGACTGGAGGTGCCGTCTGCCCTCTCACGGGGAGAGAGGTGCTGTCCAGCTCCTCTCGTGTGGTTCCGACGCCCCCGTGGCGTGCCTGGGGCGGGGTCTGGCTCCGGCCGGGAGGAGGACGGGGCCCATCAAGAACTTTGTTGTTGTTTTTACAGGAAATAAGTATTTTTTATTAACATATAATGTATTACTGGTTTCAGAGGTACAGGTGTGTGATTTACCAGTCCCACAGTTCACAGCGCTCCGCACAGCCCCTGCCCCCGCGATGCCCATCCCCCGGCCGCCCCATCGCCCCCCTACCGCCCCCCAAACCCCTCCTCTCCAGCAGCTCTCAGTTTGTTTCCTGAGGTGAAGAGTTTCTCGCGGTTTGTCGCCCTGTCTGGTTTTATCTTAGTTTCATTTTCTCCTGCTGCCCCGTGCTCCTGTCCCGTTTCTCGACGCGCGTGTCCCTGACGTCCCGCGATAATTGTCTTCCTCTGACTGATTTCACTCAGCGCGGCCGGCTCTGCTTCCGCCCGCGCCGTTGCAGATGGCAGGAGTCCGTCCTTTCTGATGACGGCGTGATATTCGTGTGTACCTGGACCACATCTGCATCCGCTCGTCTGTCGGGGGACATCCGGGCTCTTCCCACAGTTTGGCTCCTGTGGACGCTGGGGGACGGGCGCGAGGGCGGCGTTCATAGCAGACTTGGGGTGACGGTGTCTGTGGGGTCACCAGCAGGCGGAGCCCGGGTGCGCTCGGGGGGCTCCTGCGGGGTCTCTAGGCGCCCACGACGGAAGGGGGCTGGCTCCGCCAGCCTCACATGGCCATGTTCCCTCCTGGGGAAGCCCAGCCACTGTGCCCAAGACCCCACGCCCCTTGCGTGTTCCAGGTTCTGCCCAGGGGCATGTGGGACACCACTGACGGAGCAGGGAGGCTGGGGATCCCCGCACACCCCCCTTCTTCGTATTGGGCCCTGTTGCTGACTGACAGGCCCAGCACACCTCGCTCGCTCTGGCCCCCAGGGCCTGCCGGAGGGATGGTTCCCAAAGCAGGCGGGGGGCCTTCCCTACGCCTTCCCGCCCCCGGCCTGAGGTCCTTCCCCGCTGGAACAGGGGACACCGAGGCCCCGCCCAGGCTCCCAGGGCAGCTCGCCTTTCTGGATGATGTGGGTGTGCACGCGTGCGTGTGAGCCCAGAAGGGAGTGTGTGCGCGCCACAGCCCTGGGCCATCACCCCTCCCTGAGCACGCGGCCCGGGGATCCCCTCCGTGGGACCCCCGCCTGCTCTGAGCCAGCCGCACCCAGGAGGGGGAGGCAGCACCATCTCTGCCGCGGGCGCCCCCTGCCCGGGAGAGCTGGCCGCAGCGCTGGCCGCCGGGGAGCGCCTGCCCTCTCGGTGTTCCCACCTGCCAGCCCCCGCCCACTCGGTTAAAATCCCGGCCGCCTCCCTCCACGGTGAGCCGCACCGGGCCGAGCTGCCTTGTTTCGTGTCACCTCGTCCCGCCAACCGCCAACCACGTGGGGACATTCAGGGCGAGTGTGGCAGGCCTTGAGTACTACTAGACTGGACGGGCGTGAGCTGGGTGGCCTCCGGCGGCTCACTTAGATTTACTTAATTAATTAATTGGGAGAGAGGCCGAGGGGGGAGAGGAGGGCGGGGGCAGGGGAGAGCATGTCAAGTGGCCTCGGCGCCCAGCACAGACGCCGGCGTGCGCCTCGCTCTCACGACCCTGGGATCCTGACCTGGGCTGAAACCCAGTGTCCTCCGTCCTCCACCACACTCCATCCGCCGCCGGAGGCGCCAGGACACCCCTCCCTGACGAGAGGAGGGCGTGTTGGGTGGCGGCGCTGACGGGAGCCGTTGGTGCTTTCTCTTGGAGGAGATCCTTTGGCTTTGGTGTGAACGGTTGGCGGGGTTGGAGAGAGAGGCCTGGTCTGGCAGAGTCTGCTGGGTGGGCGCAGGTCTGGGAGGGCCTGGGGACACGGGGCTGGAGGCCGCTGGCCGGGATTGTTTCTGTGGGTACCTGCCCCTCGCCATAGCCAGCTTGGGTGGCCGGCCCCTTCCTCCCTGTATCCCAGAGGCTGCTTGGTACCCACCCTTCCTTCTAAGCCCTCCGTGGCTCCCGCGTAGTCCCTCCGGCCAAGGCTGGTCCCACTCCAGTGGCACACACAGCCTGTGTGTGCCCAGCTTGCCGGCTCCGGCAGCCAGGGAGCCGCCAGCCTTCCCTAGGCAGCTGCGGACCGAGTGAAGCCTGGCCAGGGTCAAGGTTCCCTCCAGCCCCGCCTGACCACAGGCCACAGTTTTGCGCTGTTAGGCCCACCTGCACAGCTCAGGGTGGGGTGCAGTGGGGGCGGTGGGATGGCCCCGAGGCATCCGAGGTCCGTGGTGAGCGTCTCTCAGCCTTGGGCGCTTCCTGCTCTGCTGTCCGTTGTCTTCCCTGGACTGAGAAGCAGCCCCTCGGTGTTGGGGAGGTGGCTCCCCGCTCTCTCTGCACCCAGGCTTGGGGTTCCATAGCTGGCTCTGGGGTTCTGAGGCCTCAGTCACGTGACTGGCCACCCCCTCTGCCGGAGGCTCTGTCCTCGAGTCATGGGGTGGGGGTCCTTCCACAGAGTCCATTCCCCACCAGCCTGACCTGTGGCATTCACAGGGGCCTGAGTCACTGCACCCTTCTGTCCCCCAGAAAGTCGTGGGTCACACTCGCATCTTCAGAAGTCTTTCCAGCGTGCTGGTTCGCTGCCCAAGCCTCTCGTGGTGCTACCCGTGGGTCCCCCCGCCGGTCTGGGACTACGTCGTGGACACGTGTGGCCTCCTAACCTGTGTCTTTGTTTCTCTACCAGCTGGGAGCTACGAGATTTGAGGCGGCGGGACCTGTCAACAGAATGTGTCCTCTCCCTGCATGCGACCCCGAGGCCACAGAGATGAGCACCACGGCCGGGCCCTGGCAAGCGCCCGCGTCTCACTAGCAGGGAGCCCGCCGGGCCGCCATGGTGTACTAGCCCCGAAGAGCTGGCCGCAGCCTCAGGTCTGCCCGGACCCGGGATTTGCACGGCAGCAGAGTCACCGTGGAGAGGCCAGGGTACCACAAACTTATGGATTTTGACAAGAAAGGAGGGAAAGGGGAGTCGGAGGAGGGTCGGAGAATGTCCAAGGCCGGCGGCCGGACCAGCCATGGCGTCCGGAGCTCGGGGACCAGCTCAGGGGTCCTGATGGTGGGACCCAACTTCCGGGTCGGGAAGAAGATAGGCTGTGGCAACTTCGGGGAGCTCCGGCTAGGTGAGCCCCTTGCTTATGTTCTGGGGCACGGGGAGGGGGAGGCTGCCCAACGGGGCTATGGCCCCCACTCCCAGATGACTTCAGATGGTCGGGACTGGGAGTTCAGGTAAGTGTGCGATTCTGCTCCCCAAGGGGGAGGTTTTGCCGGAGGGGTGGAGCCCTAGCCTTAACCTGTGTTTCCCTGTCAGTCGGGAATCTGTGTGCCCCCCGCCGTGCGGGGGGGGGACCCACGTGGAAGTTTCTGGCTGGCGGGAACAGGGGCATTAGCCGGTGAGATGTGTGCTAAGCTCCCGCTGAGCCCTTGGCTGAGCCCTGGAGCTGCAGGCAGAGCCTGAGCCCTCCCCCAGCCAGCGGCCCTGGGAGGCTGCGGGGGTCCCGTCCGGAGCCAGAGGCACACCACAGCTGCTCGAGGCTGCCAGCACCGGGCTTGGGCCGTGGAGTCTCACTGCCTGTCTGCGGCTTTAGGAAGCCCTGGGCTTGGGGTTTGTGAGCGAGCAAGCTATTGGGGACTGGGGTCCGATCTCCGTGTGCTGGTCGGGGGGGGCAGGCGGGGCTGGTGCTGCTGGGCTCGAACAGTGGGTGCGTGTCACTTGGGCACTGAGGCTGCCGAGTTTGTGGCAGAGAGCAGAGGGCAGCGGCGTCTGGCCCTCCCAACAGCCTGCAGCCAGTTCCACAGCCGACCCCAGATGGAGCCACCCTGTCCCCCTCCTGCTGCCCTGTTAGTGTGTCCGTGTGTGCACACCCGTGCTTGCACAGACCGGGCCCAGTGCCGGCCTGCAGCCTGGGGGCTACACAGGCTTATCTTTGGGGTGTCGGGGTCAGCAGCCTACACAGTCTGGGTGTGCACAGACAAATGACAGGGTGCATTGGGGCCGTGGGGTGCCACAGCTTTGGGCTTCAAGCCTTTTTAAAATTGAGGGGCGTGGTGTTTTCTGCCGGGCTTCTGCTCGCATGGTTTTGTGTGTCCCCGCTGCTGCGTGTGTAGATAGCTGGTTGTCGGTCTTTGTGACCGCGCCCCATTGTCCCCATCTGTCCTCCTGCTCAGGGACGTGCGGCTGCGCATAGATTTTCGTTGTTACGGGTGCAGGTGCTCCGTGCGCCCTCCCCAGGTTGTGCACAGATGTTTTGTTAAAGCGCTGGGTCACGGACGAGGTGTGTGCGGACGGGAAACTGCCAGACTGGTCTCCGCGGGGATGGCGACATTTCTAAACTCCCGCGGGCAGCATCCGAGGGCCCGGGAGTCCCGCGGCCCCGTCCGAGTTCAGGCTTGCCCGGCTTCTCCGCTTGGAGCCCGCTCGGGGACGCCGGCTGGTCTCCGTGTGCACTTCCCGATGATTCCTGCCCTCCTGTCAGTCGTGCGTCTTTTTTCCTGGCAACTCGAAGGTTTTCTCTTTGCCTCTGGTTTCAGACCTCGATTCTGCGTGGTTTAGGGCGGATTTCTTTGTGTCTGTCCCGCGGGACTGAGCGCGCTTTGCAGACCTGCATGAGTCCTTTCCGTGGCGCTGGAGCAGCTTCCGTCTCTCTCCGGCTCTTCCCACCTTCGTCTTCGGGCCTTCCGCGTCCTCGACCCGACGGCGCACGAGGTGCTCCACGCTCTCCTGCAGGGCCCCCAGGCGGCAGCCGGTGTTCCCTCGGCCCGCGGCCTCCCTTTGCTTTGGTCCCGTTCGGTGTTGCTCGTCTGTACGTTCACCCTCCTTCCCTCCGCCGCGTCTGGCCTGTTGTCGGAGCCGCTGGGGGGGATCTTTCCTTCCACGCTCGGCGTTTCTCACGTCTCTGGACGGCCCGTTTCCCCCTCGGAGTTTCCCATCTGCCTGTTGGCGTCACCCGTCTCGTGCTTCGAGTCTCTCGCGTCCTCGTGACTGTTAAACGCTGAGCACCTCCGGCTCCATTTCCCTTGTTACCGCCTCGCTCGCCGCGTCCCGCACACCCCTGCACTGCCTTCTCCGCTGGAGTGGCGGGTGCCGCGTGGGACGTGTGTGTGACACTCTGCCCCGGAGGCTCATCTTGACATCGTCGGGGGCTGGCGCTCGGCTGAGAGCAGACCTCACTCGGGCTGGAGTCACCTCTGTCCCATGGTGAGGGCGTCCTGGCTTCTTAGCCAAGGATCAGAGGAGCTCAGGGGGACCTCTGCACCTGGACGGCCGCCGCTGCAGCCTCCTGTGGCCCCCAGGATCTTCCTTCTGCTCGCCGCCCTCGGGAGCACCAGTGACTCCACTGACATTGGTGAGGCCCTCTGAGCCCCAAGGACCTGACCGCATCCGGCTGTGTGCGACTCCGCACTTCAGACACGAGTGGGCACGTGTGCACACGCTCACCTTTCCACTCGCTCTGGCCTTCAAGGACCTTGGCCCTCCCAGGACTCACGCAGGCGGTCAGAACGCCAGTTTCTTCAGCAAGGCCCAGTGATCAGTTACTGTAAAGGGTCAGAGTCAGCAGAGTTTAAGACTTCCTGCTGTGAGGGGTGCCTGGCCGGCCCCGTTGGTTGCGCGTCGGACTCTTGGTCTCGGCTTGGGGCGTGATCTTAGGGCTGTGGCATCAAGCCCCGCGTCCGGCTCCGCGCTCCGCGGGTGGCTGCCGGAGACTCTTCTCCTGCCCCTCTCCCCACTCATGCGCTTGCCTGCTCGCTCTGTCTTTGAAGTCTTTGGAAAAAAACCCATGTTTTCACGAGAAAGCTGGTTAGCGTGGACAGGCAGGCCACAGACAGGTGGTGCTGCCGAGCGCTGCGTGACAGAGCACCAGTGTCGCACACGTGTAAAAAGACGCCGTGAGTCCAGACGGGCAGGAAAGGGGCGCCCAGCCAGCTCGCTGGGGGGGCGTGCGAGTCCTGATCCGGGGTCGCGAGCTGGAGCCCCGTTCTGCTGCTGGGAGGACAGAAAGAGACCACATTAGAAACGGGCAGCAGGTGTGGAGAGAGGCTCCCAAAAGCAGCCGTTGAGTCGCCAGGGGGCGCAGGAGGCACTCGGCCTCACCGGCCACGAGTGAAGGCAGCCACGTGAGTCGCACGCCACGTTTGCAGCACGAGCAGCGGACTGGGCAGGGCAGCTCGGCGTGGAGCACCCAGCCCCAGCGTGGGAGAGCGCTCTGGGAGCCAGCCGGTGTCCTTGGAGAAACACGGCAGGAGCCGGGAAGGGGGGACCGGCAGGGTGGTGCCCCCTCGGTCGCTGCCTTGGGCGGGCTTCTGCGTCGGTGTGGAGCCGGCAGCATCCCACGTGTGCCCGAGCTCATTGCATGGGCCCGGCGGGTGTGTGCTTCCCTGGGAAATGCCTCCAGCGAATACAGGCACCGTGAGTCCTGCTGAGCCCGGCCCGCGCTCATCGGTGGGAGTATGGAGGGTGCTGCTGCCGCTCCTTTGAAATGCTCTGCTCTTATTAAAAATAAGGAAGATGGGGGCACCGGGGGCTCCGTCGGTGAAGCCGCTGCCTTCGGCTCAGGTCATGATCTCAGGGTCCTGGGATCGAGCCCCACATCGGGCTCTCTGCTCAGCGGGGAGCCTGCTTCTCCCCCACCTCTGCTGCTCCCTCTGCTTGTGCTTGCTCTCTCTCAAATAATAAAATCTTAAAAATAAGTAAATAAAGATGATCTGGTGACAGGTGGACGGCCATTCAGTGGGGTAAGGAGCAGATTGTCACTGGTGTCATCTGGGGCCTGAGGGTTTGGGTCTTCCCTGTGTGGCGTTTCCATTTTTTTTTATGTTTGAGACTTTCTCATAAAATGCTGAAGAAAGAACGTAAGAGGCAAAACCTATTTTTCATCAAAAGCAAGGAAGCGGGGCTTCAAGAGAGCATCCGTGATAAGCCTCTCGGTCGTCTACGGCATGAGCAGGGTCTGCCGGGACGCGGGGCCCCACGGTCCCCCCCTTCCTGACCGTGGGCCGAGACGGCGAAGAAGGGAAAACAGACGGAGAGTGGGCTGGGCGCGCCCGCACGGCACAGCGCAGGCCCGCGGCGGCCACGTGGTCTCTCCAGACGCCGTCAGAAGTGAGCTTTTCTATTTGGACAACAGTCAGAAAAGAAAAATTGAAACACACTGCCGGTTGTCAACGCGCCGAAACCTGCCAGGGGCCCGCGGAGTGACTCTGACAGGCTGTCACGTGCTCCCCAGCGACAACTGCGGACCCCCATGAGAAGTCACCTCGTACGGGGCGGCTGGCGGCTGGGGGGTCAGGTGTCTCCTGAGGGCCTGCGCAGCGTGTCAAGGAAATGGACCCGTGGACTCTCGAACCGCCCCTGGAAACAAGGCCCTAGGATGGCCGAGGCCGCTGGTGCCACAGACCACCTGGAGCACACCTGGGATGGGGCGTGGACTTGGGGGAGGGGGTGGTGGGCAGGGGGAGCCCCTGCGACAGCCTGGGAGCTGGTTCACAGGAACAGCCGGGTGTGGTGTGGGTGTGGTGACACCATGATGGGGGGAGTAAGCTGGGGCCTCTTCCCCACAGTGGATCCTCCTCCGGGATAGTGGGACAGACGTGTGGCCTCCCGGAGGAGCAGGTAGAGCATGTGGGGCCACTTCGTGGCCTTCCGGGTCCCGTGAGTCCCGTCTGAGGGCATAGGCCAGGGTCGTGCCGGGAGGAGCTGCTCTGCGGGAGACGGCAGCCCAGCTCCCCGCGGCACAGTGCCCAGTAACCCCCGGAGGGGCTGGGGAGCGGGAAGCACTCGGGCAGCCCTCCGTGGTGCTGCAGCTCACCGGACCTCAAAGCCACAGTGTATGGGACCCCTTTACAGAAGCCCTGAGCTGCTGGGCTGGGCCGGCTCTCCAGGAGCCCCATCTGGGGTTTCTAGCAGGTGAAACCTGGGCCGCGGCTGCTTCCGGAACTCACGTGTTCGCAGTTCTCTGGGGTTGGGTGTGTGGGCTCTTTCTCTGTGGGCTCCTGGAGGTCCTGCTGGTCAGCGACGGGCTCGGGAAGACCACTTGCCCCGGGCTCTTTCTAACCTGTGAGGCACACAGATCCCAGTCCCAGGTGTGCTGGGAAGGCAGCCAGAGGCGCTCTGCCGACCAGGTCCCACGGGGCGGGGTCTCACCGGACCACAGGTTCCAGCAAGGGGCAGGGCCCTGGGGCCCGTTTCCTTTCTGCACCACAAGGGAGCTCCCCACGCCGATGGCCAGGTGTGGAGCGCCTTGGGTGAGTCCCCTGCAAGACGACCTGGACAGGCCTCCCCATGCGGCTTCTTGCCAGGTGGCTGTGCTCCACAGGGCTGGGGTCTGCTGGTGGGACCGACAGAAGGAGATGAGCCAGTGAGGGTGGGGGTGTGGACTGCTCTGGGGCTGGTCCTGGGTAGAGGTCGAGCAGCTGTTAGAGGGGAAAGGGGTGGGGGTGTCCTGGGGAGCCCCGAGGGGCTGCTGCAGGTCAGATGGCATAGGCTGAGGGGAACACCGCCCTCTCCTGCTTTGCCACCGTGGGAGCTGAAGAGGGGCCTTGGGGTCACCATGGGTCTACGTTTTCTCTCTTTGTCTTTTTAGATGGGAGAGATTGGAGCGAGCTGGTGTGCTGGCAGGAAGGAGTCCCTAGAGAGGAGTTGGGAGCAGCTCCCTTGAGTGGGCGGGCCCGGTTGGTGGCGGGAGGAGAGGGCCTCCTGCCAGGGGGGCCTCGAGGATGGGGGGGGGAGATGGGGCTGCCCGCGGCGGGGCAGGGGGCCTCCTAGGCGTTCTTTTCCTTCCCAGGACGTGGCCAGCTCAAGGGGGTCTGCCCGGGAATAGGAGGCGGCTCCTGGAGGCCCCTGGGTCCGCTGGGCCCCCTGCCGGGGCGCTGCGGCTCTGACGCACGTCTCTCCCCGCAGGGAAGAATCTCTACACAAATGAGTACGTGGCTATTAAACTGGTGAGTCCAGGACTTTGCTGTCCCCGCCCGGTGGGCCGCGTCCGGGCTCAGACCAGCCAAGAGTCTCCTGGGGGGCGGTGTGCACACGGGTGGGGGGGGTCACCTGACCACATGTCTGCCTGCCCTTCCCAGGAGCCCATCAAGTCGCGGGCACCCCAGCTGCACCTGGAGTACCGCTTCTACAAGCAGCTCAACGCCGCAGGTACGGCCGGCACCCGGCGCGTTCAGTGTGGGTGCGGTGCCCAGGGCGCCCAGCGGGCCCCACACGAGTCTGTGTTGCCCCCTCCAGAGGGCGTCCCTCAGGTCTACTACTTCGGTCCGTGTGGAAAGTACAATGCCATGGTGCTGGAGCTGCTCGGGCCGAGCCTGGAGGACCTGTTTGACCTGTGCGACCGCACGTTCACGCTCAAGACGGTGCTCATGATCGCCATCCAGCTGGTGCGGGCTGGGGGCGCTGGGGCGGGCCGGGGCGGGGGGAGGGGGGCGAGCTGGGGCGGGGGGTAGCCCTGACCGGCCCCCCCCCCCCCCCCCATCACGCGCATGGAGTACGTGCACACCAAGAGCCTCATCTACCGCGACGTGAAGCCCGAGAACTTCCTGGTGGGCCGGCCGGGCAGCAAGCGGCAGCACGCCATCCACATCATCGACTTCGGCCTGGCCAAGGAGTACATCGACCCCGAGACCAAGAAGCACATCCCGTACCGGGAGCACAAGAGCCTCACGGGCACGGCGCGCTACATGAGCATCAACACGCACCTGGGCAAGGGTGAGCGGCGCGCGGGCCGGGCGGGGGGGCGCGCGGGCCGCGCTGACCTGCTCTCCCCCCGCAGAGCAGAGCCGCCGCGACGACCTGGAGGCGCTGGGCCACATGTTTATGTACTTCCTGCGTGGCAGCCTGCCCTGGCAGGGACTCAAGGTGGGCGCGGCGGCGGGGGCGGGGGGCGCTGGGGGCCGGCGGCGCGGGCTCGGCTGACCGCCGTCCCCGCAGGCCGACACGCTCAAGGAGCGCTACCAGAAGATCGGGGACACCAAGCGGGCCACACCCATCGAGGTGCTCTGCGAGAGCTTCCCAGGTGAGGGCCGCCCCCGCCCCGCGGCCCCGGGCCCCCGCTGACCGCCCCCCGCCCCGCTGACCCCGCGCCCCCGCCGGCTCCCCACAGAGGAGATGGCCACGTACCTGCGCTACGTGCGGCGCCTGGACTTCTTCGAGAAGCCGGACTACGACTATCTGCGCAAGCTCTTCACCGACCTCTTCGACCGCAGCGGCTTCGTGTTCGACTACGAGTACGACTGGGCGGGGAAGCCCCTGGTACGTGGGCCCCCGCCCTAGAGTCCTGGTTCCTGGTTCCTGCGGCGGGCGGGGCCCCGGGCGGGGGGCGGGGCCGCGTGGTGGGCGGGGTCCCGGGGCCGCGTGGTGGGCGGGGTCCCGGGGCGGGGGGCGGGGCGCGGGTGCATGGGGGGCGGGGGGGGCGGCCTCAGCAGTGCGCCCCGCACCCCTTGCAGCCCACGCCTATCGGCACGGTCCACTCCGACCTGCCCTCGCAGCCTCAGCCTCGGGACAAAGCCCAGCCACACAGCAAAAACCAGGTGAGGGGCTGGGCCAAACGACCCCGACGTGGGGGGGCGGGGCAGGGCCCACCTGACCCGCCTGCCGCGCCCCCACCCAGGCGTTGAACTCCACCAACGGGGAGCTGAACGCGGACGACCCCACGGCCGGGCACTCCAACGCTCCCATCACAGCGCCCGCGGAGGTGGAGGTGGCCGACGACACCAAGTAAGGCCCTGGGCAGCGGCCGGGCACGGGGGCACCTCGGGCTCCCTCCCCACCCCGTGCCACATGTCCGTGTCCCCTCGCCCTCCCCGTGCAGGTGCTGCTGCTTCTTCAAGAGGAGGAAGAGAAAAGCAGTGCAGCGTCACAAGTGACCCCGGGCCGAGGCGCCCCGACCCCTCCTGCCACAGCCCCCCTCCCCCCCGGGGCGGTCCGGCCCCGCCGCGCGGCCGCAGCCATGACGCGGACTGCAGGGCTGGCCGCAGCTGCCCGCCTGCCCCTCGCGGGCTCACTTCCTTCACACGAGACTTTGGCCGAAGTTTCTACACCCGTGTCTAGTCCTTCCTCCGCGAGCAGGAACTGAGTGAAACGAGGAGAAGCCGCGGGGGCCGCCCGCCCGCCGGAGTGAGTAGTCGGCCGCCCGCGCCGCCCGCCCTGTTAGTCTCATAAAGTCCAGCTTGTCTCCCTCGATCCAAAGGCCGTTTTCTCGAGGGGGCACCGTGGGCGTCGCTGCGGGGGCCGAGCCCGTCCTGGGCTTCCCAGCACCCAGGGGAAGGCGGGGTGGGGGAGGCCCCGACCAAATGCTGCAGCAGAGCTTGGGCCGGCGGGCACAGCCCCGCGGGGTCTCCTGCCGCCGCTGCTGGTGGAGCCGAGTCCAGGGCCCAGAGCCCCGAAGGCCGCACCTGCTGGGCGCGGCGCTGGGGCTGAGGTCTGTGCCCGGGCGTGCGCAGGCTTCTCGTGGCCGCGCTCTATGCCCGGCGGAGCAGCAGGAGACAAGCGCCTTAAAGCCCTGTTCCAGCCCCGCGGGTACCTCGGGCCGGGCAGCCCTGGCGGGAGCCGTCCAACTACACCCCCGGAGGGCCTGCGCTGGCCCCTGGGCTGGAGCGGTGGGGCCCGCCTGGCAGCGGGTGTGCGTCTAGGCCTTGCTTTACACCGTGTACAGAAATGGCACTTCGGTTTCTCTGACGCTTCTTGGAAGCCATAGAATTTAGGGGCTTTTTTTAAAAAAATAAAAGAAAATGAAGGCAGTCCTGAGTGTGGTGTCCGGTGTTTCCAAGAGGCTTGGCTGGGGCAGCCTATTCCTAGGAGGGGTAGGCCCGGGGCGTGACCTCCCTGCTCGGAGCCAAAGATGTCAGAGCAGATGTCAGAGCGAGGCTGCGTTGGGGGGCTGCGGACGCCACTGTTGCCCTCGTCAGGATGAGCGTGGAGGACAGATATGGGTCGGGTCTCTTTGGGCCTGGCTTCACACAAACACGTTAGAAACTCTGGCAAAGTGGCTGCTTCCGGGAGAAGTGGCGGGGGTGGGGCAGCCGCACTGGGTCCCCGTGCGCCTGACAAAGTGGGGGACCCCGGGACAGCCTCACGCGGTGCCTCAAATGCAGCACGGAGGAAAAGAGGTCTCGGTGGCTGCCGGGCTGCCCGTGTTCTCCCAGCGCTCATCATGTTGACACCCGCCACGGCATGGGACGGTGCTAGGGACGGATCTTTGGACGTGGTGAGGGTCGGTGAGGTCATGTTGTGGGGGGGGGTCTCCCCCTGCTGGGCCAATGCCCTTGTGAGGGGTCTTGGAGTGACGTGGCCGAAAGCAAAGGGAGTGAATTCTTAGCAAAACCAGAACGCGACCCTGTCCACTGCAGACCAGGGAGCTCGACCAGGGGACTCCCAGCCTCTCTGGACAGGTGACACCGATGCCGGTGAAGGTGGCGAGGCACTCCCGACCGCGTTCGAAGACTTCTGCGAAAAGTCATCTTGGATCAGAAATGGAAAAACTAAAGACAGAAATGGACAGATCCAGAAGCGGAAACAGCTTGAATTCAGAAGGAAACGGAGGGGAAGAGAACGGGGAAGAGTCCGCAGGGCCCAGCGCCCGCGGAGGGGCCGGGAAGCAGGGGACAGAGGGAGCGCGGCGCCGGCAGAGCCGCTGGAGAAGCGAGTGGGAGCAAGCGCTGAAGGAACATTCCAGGAGGAGGGACCGCGCCGACCCCCCACTGAACGGGCGCCTCGGGACGGGGACGCAGCGAACAGCCCCCGACAAGGCACCTCCTGGCGAAGCGACTGTTTCGGTGGCGCCGCTGGTCCGGGCGACCTGCCGGCGGGAAGCGACTCAGTACGACGCGCCAGCGGAGGGTCCGCGCGCCGCCAGGCCGTGCTTCGCGGCGGGGCTCGCAGAGCCCACGTCCAGCGCTGCGCCCTGTGCGGGCCCGCGGGGGCGGATGGAGGGCGGTGAGCGCGGGGGGCACGGACACCGGACGGGGAAGGCAGGTGGCGCAGCCGGACGCCCAGCCCCAGAGCGGACGCCGCGGGCGCCCTGGGCTGCCGGGTCAGAGCCTGTGGCCCCCGGATCCCGAGCGGGCCGGTGGGTGCGGGGGTGGAGCCGCGCGGGAGCTGCTGGCCGCACGGTGGGGCCCGTTCCCGGCCACCCCGCTTCGGTGCCGTATCTGAGCAGAGTCAGTGTGTTCTGGTCCCTGGTAGATTTGCGTTCTATGATTGTGAGTACACGTTTATGTGTGTTCCGTGTGCGCGCGTGTGCGCGTGCTGCCTCTGCCCCTTGCCAGGGGGTCCGGGCTCGGCCTCTCCTTCCAGCCTGGGGGGCTGCCTTTAAAGGTGTCGGGAGTGTGGGTTTTTGCAACAAAGTCTCAACATTTGTCCGCCTGAGAACACGTCGCCTGCATTAGCGATTGGGAATGGGATTTCAGGTGGGCAGGTGGGTTCAGTTTTTTGTGGGGGCGTTTTTGGGTTTTAGCTCTGCAGCATTTTACAGCTGTCATTCGGCTGATTCCGATGTGAGTCAAAATTGCTTCTTCCAAGTCCTGGACCTTTTCGTCTGGCCGCCTGTGGCACCGCGTGTGAGCTGTGTGGCGGCGGCGCGTGGTTGTCTCTGTCTTCGCCCCGCAGGGCTTGCCGGCTCCTTAGATCTGGGGCTCGGTGTCTCGCGCCAGCGCTGGCCGGTTTCCTGCTGTGGCACGCGCGTCTTCCCGGTTCCCCGCCCCCAGGTGTCCAGTTCTCTTTGTGTTGGACCATCTTATCTGGCCCCAGAGGGCTCTGATATTCTGCGGGGTTTTGTTTTATGGTTTTCTCCTCCTCCTCCTCCTGTTTTTCTTTTGTGCTTCCAGTTTGGGTAATTTTTGACAAGTCTTTGGATTTAGTAGTCCTGATTTTTTGTTGTGCTTTGTGTGCTCTTAAGCTATGCAATTTATTAATTGTTCTGTTTTACGATTTTGTTTATATGACAGAGCAGAGCAGGCGGAGCAGCGGCCAGAGGGAGAAGCGGGCTCCGCACTGAGCAGAGCGCCCAACATGGGGCTCCATCCCAGGACCCTGGGATCATGAATGACCCAAGCTGAAGGCAGACGCCCAACCGACTGAGCCACCCAGGCGCCCCCAATATATATATATATATATTTTAAGATTTTATTTATTTATTTGACAGACCGAGATCACAAGCAGGCAGAGAGGCAGGCAGAGATGGGAGGAAGCAGGCTCCCTGCCGAGCAGAGAGCCCGATGCAGGACTCGATCCCAGGACCCTGAGGCCGTGACCTGAGCCGAAGGCAGAGGCTTAACCCACTGAGCCACCCAGGCGCCCCGACCTCTAGTTTCAACATCTGGGGCCCCTGTAGGTCTGCTTCTAGAGGCTGTGGTGTTTTTTCCCCCCTTGATTATAGATTTCATTTTCCTCCTTCATGTTTCAGAATCGTTTTGCATCGCAGACACTGTGCTTGAACGCTGCGGAGCCAGAGGACGCTCCTTCCCAGACCGCCAGCCCGGACGAGGCCTTGGTCGGGCTCCTCAGGCTGCGCTTCCACTTCGGGCTTTGGCTCACCTCCAGTTCACAGGTCTTGAACTTTGTTCATGTCTTGAACTTTTTTTTCTTTTTTTTTTTTTAAGATTTTATTTATTTATCCGACAGAGATCACAAGTAGGCAGAGAGGCAGGCAGAGAGAGTGGGGGTCAAGCAGGCTCCCCGCTGAGCAGAGAGCCCGATGCGGGGCTCGATCCCAGGACCCTGGGATCATGACCTGAGCCGAAGGCAGAGGCTTTAACCCACGGAGCCCCCAGGCGCCCCTTGAGCTTGTTTTTATCGCCAGCCCCGAGTTCCCACAGGACTCCGATCCCCAAGCACGGAGAGACCACAGATTTCCACCCCCACCCAGCCTGCACCAGCCGCCCAGCACTAAGCACAATCCTGTGGGAGAAAACCTGCCATTTTCCAAGCTCCTCCGGGTTCCGGTTGGTTCAGCCGGCTTCTCTCGGGCAGAGTGTGCCCTGCCTATGGCATGCCCAGCTCGGCACATGCTTCTGGGGGGCCACTTGCTGGCCTCTGCCTGCTGGGCAGTGGCTCTTCCTGAAACCCAGCCCCTCTAGGTTCCTTGGCATCCATGTCCCTTTGATAGGTTTTCTTTCAACTTTAACTTTAGGCTGTCTGCTGTGGCCCGATGGCGTGCAGACAGGAGGACGTTGATGCGCCCCCCCCTACCCCGGGCCGGGGTGACTAACACACCCCTCAGCTCCCAGAGTTGACGGCGTGTGCATGGCGAGGACGTGGGGCCCTTTGTAGTAGCTCTACCGGCCTGCGCCGTCGTCACTGGGCTGCACAGTGCACCCCGAGAATGTGCATATCTTCTAAGATGCACGCCAACCAGCATCTGCCCAGCGCGCCCAGCCCTGGCCACCAGTGTACTCTGATCCCACGGGAGCGGCTGCAGTGCGGATGCCGCATGTAAGACCACGTACAGCCTCTGCGACAGGGTGTCCCGCGTTGCTGCAAATGGCAGAACTTTCCCTTTGAAAGGAAAAGAGGCGGATGCTGCGCACGGCACACCACGTTTTCTTTTCACTCATAACACTTCGTTTCCATGTCGCCAGTGAGGCCGCACTGAACGTGGGTGTGCAGATGGTCTGTCCCTAACCAGAAAACCCCTCGTGCTGTGTCCTCACGATCTGTAGGGTGTGTAGTGCTGTCTCCTTTTCAGTCTGGACATTGCTCTTGGATTTTTGTGTTTAAAAAAAAAATTTTTTTTGGTTTTTGCTAGGATTCCAGCAAGACACCAGCTAATAGTTTTGTTTGTATTTCATTTGTTTTCTGCTTCAATTTTGGTCTCAGGATATCGTTTCGCACTTTGGGGATCAAATTTGCTGTTCACTTCCTAGTTTCTTAAGATGAAAACTTAGACCTTTGGTTTTTCTACCTGTGCATAAAATATAAATTTCCCCAATTCCACTTTGACGGGATCTTAGTGTTGGTATAATATGATCAGAGGATCATTCGGTTCAAAATGTTTTCTCATTTCCATATGGCTTTTTAGCCTGCGTTTATGGAAACATGCTTTGATCCCCCTGGGTTGGTTTCCAGTCCGACTGCCCTGCCGTGGGAGGGCAGCGTCCCTCGGTGCCGACCGGGTGCAGTCGTGCCCGCGGAGAGGGGCGCTTTGGTGTCCGTTTCCAGCTCGGGTTGGAGTCTCCCCATTCCGTTCTGCTGACTGCGTCTCCGCATTTATTTTGAACGCGCGCTCCGGTGCGCGCACCCACAGCCGCTCCTCCTCCCTGTCGCACTGACCCCTCGGTGGCCGCGAGATGGGCTTCGCTTCCAGGGTCCCTGGCTGCGCTCAGGCCTTTGCCGGCTTTCTGGAAAGGTCGGGGTCTGCGCGGTGAGACTTACTACCGTTTATCTTCGGCTTTTCTGCTTCTTCGTAATTTAAGCGAGACTCTTGTCATCAGGCACTAGCTTGTTGCGGTTCCGTAACCCAGTCTGACAGTCTTTCTCTTTTAACTGGAGTGTAGAGATCTGTGTGTGTGACACGACTGACAGTTTTGGTCCCGTCCTGCTGTTTGAGTTCATTTGTCTTTCCGTTTTGAAGGGCGCGTTTTCTAGTTTGGTAGCTCGCTCTTCTGTGTGGTTTTTTAGAGTTACTTATGTTACAGAGTGAGAGCCTGTGCTGACGAGTTAGGGGCGGGCCAGAGGCAGGGAGAGAATGTCAGGCAGACGCCGCACTGAGCACAGAGCCCGATGCAGGACTCGATCGCACAACCCCAAGACCATGACCTGAGCCGAAACCACGAGTCAGATGCTTAAACGGCCGAGCCGAGGTGCCCCTCTCCTGCTTTTTTTCCCTTTGGTTTCTAGCAGTTTGAGCATGTGTGGTTTTTAAATCTCACTGAGTTTCTGAGATTTTTAAATGTGGGGATTGATGTATTTATTCATTCTGGAAAATTCTTAGCTATCGGGCCCTTCTCTTTCTGCCTGTTTTCGGGGATCATCTGACCCATGGGGCAGAGCCAAGCGAGGGACCCAGGTCAGGTTACCCGTGCTGCATGGCACGGCCTGGAGACCTACTGTGTGCCAGCCACGCTCCAGGGCCAGAGGGCAGAGACAACAAGGCGTGGTCACGGCGCGCTCCGGCAGAGCCTGCCTGGGGTCCCCAGATGGGCAGACCAGAAGTTTGTGCAGAAGACAGAGGGCATGGGGAGGGTCCCCAAGGCAGGGACATCTGTGTCAGGAGACCGTGATTCCCGACATGGGTGGAACCTTCCCCGGGCCGCCCAGTCTTATGGTGGGGGCGCGGCCGCAGAGAAGGGCCGGCGCTCAGAGCAGCCGGGCAGGAAGACGACCATGGGTCAGGGCCATTATGTTTCTTTCCTTTATTTAAAAAAGTCATGTGGGGGTACGGTGTGAGGAGGGCACACCTTCCATGGCTTTGGGGAGGACAGTTTCCAGAAGGAATCACAGGGCAGGAGCACGTGGTGGGGCCGTAGCAGGGTTCGGGGGCGAGGCTCCGCCCTCCTGCACCTCTGGGCAGGGCGCCCTCTCCGAGGTGGCTGCAGGAGGGTCAGGGCTGCGGTATGTACAGGGTGGGGGGAGGGCCGGCCGGGGACCCGGCCGCCCCGGCAGACCCACGGCATCACCCGGGCAGACGGGGCCAGCGGTCCGTGCCCGCGGCTGCAGGGGCGGGACGGCTGCGGTGGGCCTGGCAGAACGCCAGCCTGCAGGACCTCAAGCGGGGACCAAGGCCCGTGCGCTGGGGCCCGGGGTCAGGGTGGCCTGAGCATCCCCGGTGACCAGACCAGAACACGAGACCCCAAGCTGATGCATTAGGGATGCCCCCGCCGAACGCCTCCCACGCGAGGAATGGGAACCCAGAATGCATTGCCATGTGCGGGGGGACAGGACAAACATGAGACGGGGCCCTGGCCGAAGCCCGTGGTAAGGACGTTGGACAGGCAGCCCCGAGCTGCAGGGACAGCGTGCGGGACCCCCCCACCCTAGGACCCGTCGGCCCCTCCGCGCAGGGCGGGTCCAGGCAGGCCCTGCCTCCCGAGTTGCGCAGGAGGGCCTCCCAGCCCCTGCCCGGCTCCTCTGAGCAGGCAGCCGGGCTCCCCTCAGGGACTGACCCTCTCCTGACGCCCAGAAACGTGGCAGGGAGCGCGCCCCCAGCATGGGGCCGCGGGGGGCACGGCCTGGGACGGGGGCAGCCTGCTGGCCTCAGGTGGCTTCGGGGGCCTGGGGGCCTAGGTGTAGAAGATGACCTCGGGAATCTGGCCGTCCTCCACGGACGTGCCGTTGTTGTTCCCGGCTGCGTAGCAGAAGGTGAAGCACGTCTTGGCCCCCGTCGTGGGGGACTCGTGGGTCACCTTGCGCAGGCCCTTGGTGCCATAGTGGGAGTCCGGGCCCTGGGGGTGGATAGGGTTCCTGCAGTCAGGCACCCCGGGGCCCCAGTAGGGCTCCTCCCGAGGGAGCGGGTCCTACTGGAGGCCTCAGGGTGGCAGCCCCCCGCCCGGGCGATGACCACGATGACTCTAGAGCCCCACAACGGAGGGGGATCGGGGCCCTGGCAGGGTCTGGGAGGGGCGCACCTTGAGCGTGGCGCAGGCCGTGTAGTTGACGTTGGGCAGCACCTCCACCGGCTCCTTGAACATGACTCGGAAGGTGCTGGCGGAGCCGTCACAGCTGAAGCCCGTGTCGTTCTGGCCCAGGACAGTGTTGCTGTCCGTGTGGATGATCTGGGGGGGCGGGGGGAGCGGGCGCTGCTCACCAAGGCCCCCCGTGCCCCCCCCAAGACCCCACGGAGGCCCACAGAGTCGGGCCGTGCCCCTACGAGCAGGCTGATGGGGGGCGCGGGCCACGGGGTGGGCACCTGGATGTTCACTTGGTAATCCGTGGGCCCGTGGATGGAGCCGTAGAGCCCAAAGCCAACCACGAAGATGCGCTTGTTGACCGAGAACCTGGGCGGTGAACAGAGCAGGCGCCAAGCTGCGGCCGCGTCCTCCGCCGGCCCCGCCCCCGGCCCGTCGGCCCCGCCCCCGGCCCGCCGGCCCCGCCCCGCCGGCCCCGCCCCCGGCCCGCCGGCCCACCTGATGCGGTCGCTCGTCCCGCTGTAGCCCCAGCGGCTCTCCACCTGCTGGAAGCGGTTGATGCTGCCCTCCTTCCCGCGGAGGCAGCAGCGCGGCCGGTCGATGAAGTCCACGCGCGGCTTGGGGTTGACGGTGAAGTGCAGGAAGAGGCTGACCACCTCGCGGTCCACGAGGATGCCGGACTGCGCGGGCCCTGCGGGTACAGGGGGCGGAGGTCGGGCCGCCGCGGGGGCCCTCAGAGGTGAGGTCACCGGGGGTCCGGGCAGCCCTGGCATCTGCGGGGCCGTCCGATCTGCTGGCTCCCGGGGCCACAGGCCCCTCCCGCCCCCGGGTCGCTCGTTAAGCAGCGGCCCTGGTTCGCGGAGCCACGGCCGTCCCGCCCAGGCTCACGAGGGACCGCTGTCTGCTCCAGCCGGCGGGGGTCCGGGCCGGGCAACCTAGAGGCTGGGGGGCGGAGAGCGGCGAGCCGGCCCAGCCCCATCCACACGCCCGGGAGCTGGTCTCCGCGGGCTGGTGACAGGCCTACGCACGACCCCGGGACCCGCGGGGACAGCTCTGGGGGAGTAAGGAAGATACAAAGTGAACAGAGTTGACACGGTTCTTTTTAATCTCTGCGTAGGAAATGCAGGAGGAAAAGGACATCAAGCCGCGGCCGCGGCGCTTCCCCACTTGTCTCTAGTTTCGTGTTTTCCGGTGGGACACAGAAGCAGGGGCGGTCCTTCTCTGAAACGCGCTGAGTGACAAAGGGCCAGAAGGCCGGACCCGACCCCAGGGCACACACACAGATCATTCCCAGGGACCACAGGCATCAGGCAGAGCAGGGCAGCCTGGGGAGGCCTCACAAGAAGGGGGCGTGCGGGAAGCAGTGAGACCCTACAGCCAGAGGCGTGGGCGGCACTAGCTGGGGTTGCCGCACAGAGGTTCCAGCGGCCCGGTGGGCAGGGGGGCCTCCAGGAGAGCAGTTTTGGGGGTGAGAGCCAAGATGCAGTGGGAGGGGCCCCCACAAGGCTCCCGCGGGTGTGGGGATGGGATGGGGCCTGGGCCCCGACCGCCCCCACCCAATAACAGCCTGGTGCCATCTGGAGCGCCCAGGCCCCTGTGGTCACTGCATACTGCCGGTGCCTGGCACGCGAGAGGCACTCACTATGCCTTTGATGATGGGCGATCTGGGCTCGGACATCCAAGCCAGCCCTGAACCCCACGTTCAAGACAACGACTCCGCAAGGGACGGCAGTCCTGGCTTGCACGTGCACGACACGCGTGCTAACAGCTCTTTACCGCAGCCGCTCAAGCAGGGAGTGGGGCACACGGAGACCCAGGGCCACAATCGGCACTGGCCACACGGCTGGGACCGGGAGCCTCACCGGGGACCCGCTAGCCCCGGAGGGGAGGCCGGCAGCTCGGTGTCCACACGTCCACCCGTCCACATGTCTGCACAGTGGGGCTGCCTCCACGTGGGCGCGAGCCCAGCCTCCTCCCGCCCGGTGCAGGCTTGTCCAGGATGTGAACCCAAGCCGGGGGCCCGCGTCGGCCCAGCCCGCACACAGACACATGCATGGACACGCGGGACATGAGGGGAGGGAGCCCAGATGCCCGGCGGGTGCCGCCCAGGGGGTGTTGGTCTTTACACATTGGCACGTGGGCCACACTGTCCACATGAACCCGGCCAGGGTGTCCTTGGTGGAGAAGTACCCCCTCCCGGCTCCCGCAGCTGGCTCAGGGTCACACCTAGGGACCCGGGGTGTCGTGCTCCTGCCGAGCGGCCCCCACCCCCTCCCCGTTACCTGCAGCAAACTCCTCGATGGTCATGAGCGGAAAGCGGATGAGGGCCAAAGCCTTGCCCAGCACCTCGCGCTTATTCTCGGGTGTCACGGGCAGCTGCTGCCGCTGGCACTCGGCCTCGGACCAGCGGACCACAGCACTGAACAGGCGCACTTCTCGGATGCCCAGGGTGTCCCGCTCCAGCACGGCCACCAGTGTGTCTGGGGGGGGGGGGGGGGGGACCAGCTCAGCAGGGGGTCGCTGCGGCTTTCTCCACGGCCACTGCGGCCACACGCCCCGGCGACCAGGGCCTTACCCAGGTCAATGTCCGTGAAGCCCTCGGCGGTGATGGCGTCCGCCGTGTGCTTGTCGATGTTCTCCAGGCACAGGCTGGCCAGCTGTGGCTCGTCGAAGAGTCGCGCCTGGCGAGAGGGCGGGCGTCAGCACACGGCTGACGCGGGAACCCTGGACGCCCCTCGGGCCCAGACGCAGTCCTGAATTCCACGTCTCGCGGCCATGGGGGCCGCACAGACTTGGGCTCCACGAGGCCCGTGCCTCCAAGGCAGACATGGGGCCCGCGGGCGGGCCAGGCCCCTGGGAAGGCAGGAAGGCCCGGGGAGAGGGCCACACACGGCCAGCGGACAGGGAAGCCGTGCCCTTCGGACCAGCCAAGACTGCTCCATCAGGAACCTGCTCGCAGGGCGCGGGCACTGGAGCCGAAAACGTTCCGGCTCCTTCTGCCCAGCACAAGCCCTGCACCCGGTATGTGCTCTCCCTGCCTGGGGCCTGGTCGGCACAACCCACAGGGCTACGGCTCTCGGTGCCACCCGACAGGCCTGGCTCTGGCCCTGCCACACCCCACGCGAGGCCGAGCCCGGGCCAGCCCGGGAGGGGGCGGCCCTGTCCCTACCCGCCTGTGTCCACATCATTCCCTGCCTCCAGTCCCTGTGGCCACGCCGGCCACACCCCCACGCCTGGGACCACAGACCCTGAAAGGGACCTGCTCCAAGAAAGTCTTATGATGGTAACGGCTCCTCTGCCCACACCTGACCCCTGAAAAAGGGCATCAAAACTCAGCTGGGAAATCTCTGGCCAAACACGTGCCAGGCACCTTGCCTGAAAGGTCCAGGCCAGGATGAGCCTAGAAAAGCTCTCCTTCAGCCACAAAATTTAAGGGACGTCAAACACTCAGAGGTCCACCCCCAGCCACGTCCTCCCCTAACCCTCACACGCCTTCCTTCTTGCCCAGCCCTCCCGCGTCCCACACACCCTCCTCGCCCCGCCCCCAGGCCCACCCGCGTCCCGCCCCCGCGCACCTCCCTCCTCACCGACTCCCCGGACCCGACCGCGCCTTCGCGCCCCCACCCCCATGCGCCTTAGTGTCGCCTGGTCCAGCGTCCCCGCCCACCCAGGTCCTCGCAGCGTCCCAGCGCCCTCACCTGCCCTCCCCAGCAGCACACCTGCGCCCAGTCTCAGGGTCCCGGCCCCGCCCCCGCGCACCAGCGTTCCCACCCGCCTCCCGCTGCATCCGCGCCCTAACCCGCCCGCACAGCGTCCTCACCTGGGCCCCCCGCCCAGGCCTTCGCCGGACGGCACCCGCACACCGGCCTTCTCATCCGGCCTCGCGCCCCCAGCCCCCGTGCACCCGCGCCCTCTCCCGGCCTCCCTTTCCGCTGCGCACCCGCTTCTCGCCTCGCCGGCCCGTTCCTCTTCGCCTGGTCCCATCATCGTCGCCTGTCCTCCCGCGATCCCGCCCTCGCGCGCCTCGCCCTTACCCGCCCCGCCCCGCGCCGCGCGCACCCGAGCCCCGGCCCCGCGCCGCGCGCACCTGCGTCAGCAGCATGAACGCGTTGTCCGCCCGCAGGTTTTTCTTGAGGAACTCCACGCAGTGGGCCTCGAGCGCGGGCACCGCGTACTTCTTGGCCGTGTACAGCGTGGTCATGACCGTCTCGGGTCCGATCTGAACCTCATCCGAGTACAGAAACCTAAGACGGGACACTAGGACCGTCAGACCGGCGGGCAGCAGCGCTCCGGCCCCAGGAGCCTTCCGGAACAAGCGGGTGTGACCTGCACACACGACCTGCCCAAGACCCTTACCCGCCTGGACCAGCCAGAGGCTACCGTACCCACAGTCCAGCCCCTCCGTCCCCGGGGGGCGGCCCCGTGCCGGCGCAGCAGCGCGGAATGCCCCCGACTCTGCCTGAGGCCCCCGCGGCGGGGTCTGCCCTGGGGCAGCCAGAGCTTTGGACACCGGGCCTCGCGGCCACCTCCACACTCTGAAGGCGGACGTGCGGCCTGCGGTGCGGACTGAGCCATGGAGAGGTCGGAACCCGGCCGAAGCCTGCCCGATGCACAGGGATGCAGCCCCGAGAGCCAGGCCTGGGAGCGCTGCGTCCGTGCACGCCCCCCACCCCCGAGAATGTGCCAGAAGCCAAAGAGCCCCACGCACCAGCAGCTGTGGTCCCGCGCAGTCAGCGGGACCCAGACCGAGGGGGGCAGGCGCCCGGCCTGCCCCCAGGCCAGCAGTGGGGGGGTGAGCGCACCTGGACCCGCCTGGCTAGCAGCGGCTCGAGGCGGCGGCGCGGCCCCTCCCACCCCAGCGAGGTCCCGGCGACCCTCTGGGGGGGCAGCTCCGCAGCAGTAGCAGGACCGCGAGCCCGAGCAGCACCGTGCGGCCGCCGTCTAGGCCAGGGCCCTGCACACTGCGACCCACCACCTGTTCCCGTTTCCTGACCGACATCTCTTTTTTTTTTTTTTTTCTAATTAGGGTAAACTTCACCCAGCAGGGGAGGGCCTGGCGGGCTCAGTCAGAAGAGTCCGTGCAACTCCTGATCTCAGGGTCGCGAGCTCGAGCCCCATGTCAGAGCTGGAAGTGACTGAACTAGGGGGGTGTCAGGGGGCTCGGATGCTAAGCAGCTGCTCTCCACTGAGGTCCTGGTCCCGGGGTCCTGGGATCGAGCCCTGCGTGGGGCTCCCTGGTCTACGAGGCCAGCCTCTCCCTCTCCCACTCCCCCTGCCTGTTTCCTCTCTCGCTGTGTCTCTCTCTGTCAAATAAATGGATAAAATCTTTTTTAAAAAAGCAAAAATTAGGGGCGCCTGGGTGGCTCAGTGGGTTAAGCCTCTGCCTTCGGCTCGGGTCATGATCCCGGGGTCCTGGGATCGAGCCCCGCATCGGGTTCTCTGCTTAGCGGGGAGCCTGCTTCCCCCCCTCTCTCTGCCTGCCTCTCTGCCTACTGTGATCTCTGTCTGTCAAATAAATAAATAAAATCTTTAAAAAAAAAAAAAAGCAAAAATTACTTAACTAGGGATACCTGGGGGGTTCAGTCAGTTAAGCCGCTGCCTTCGGCCCATGTCACGATCCCAGGGTCTTGGGATCCAGCCCTGCATCGGGCTCCCTGCTCGGTAGGAAGCCTGCTTCTCCCTCTCCTCCCCACTCATGCTCTCTCTTGCTCTCTAATAAATAAATGAAATCTTTAAAAAAAAATTACTTAGATAAAACTTTAAACAGATGCACAGCATAAATTATACCAGCGGGAAGCACACTCACCCCGTCCTGCAACCACCCACCCTCCGTCTCCAGAACCTTCCATCCCCCCACACGGAGACTCTGTCCCTGTGAAGCTCGGACTCCCCACCCCTGCCCCAGCCCCGGCTCCCACCCCCTCCTCTCTGTGTGGACGGGACTCCTCTGGGGCCCTCCTGGGAGTGGGGTCCTGCGGGACGGGTCCTTCTGGGTCTGGCTCCTCTCCGAGCCCCGTGTCCTCGGGGTCCCTCCGCGTTAACATTCTAGCGTGTGGACAGACACGTGGTGTTTCCCCTGCACCACGGGTGGACACTCGCGTTGTGAACACAGGTGCACAGGTCGTGTCGGAGTTCCCGCTCTCAGGTTCCCGCACGGACATGCAGCAGCTCAGCTGCTGGGTCACATGGTGGCCCCGCGTGGAAACCTCCTGAGGGACCTCCGGCCTGTTTCCCGAGGACACAGCCAGGTCTCACATTCCCGCTGGGCCTGCACGGGGGTCCCACTCCCCACCCCCCACTAATTCTTGTCAGCTCTCTTGTGTTTTTCTGTGTTTTTCGTAATAGTTACCCAGGTACGGAGTGATAGCTCATCATGGTTTTGTCACCTGTTTTTGTAAATAAAGTTTTACTGGCACACAGCACCCCCCCCCATGGCTGCTTTTACACTCCCAGCGGCAGGGGGAGTGGTGGAAACGGAGAGAAAGAGCCTACCGGCCCCTGGGCTGAGCAATCTGAGAAGTTACACAATGACAAATCCATGAGATTGTTCCCCAAAGAGCTACTTGCCATCGGGAAGACGCTGGGACTGGCGAAGGACCAACCGTGTCAAACAGAGTCAAGGATTAAGGGGCATCCAGGGACCAGGCGTCCGCGAGCGGCGGGCAGCAGGAGAGGGCAGGGGTGGCCCCGAGGGGCAGAGGGGCTGCGGGCTGGAGCTCGGCCAGCACTCCCGTGGCCTTGGACACGGCAGATGGGGGCCGCTCGCTCTGTCCTTCACACTTGCTGGAACTTTCATTTTTTTCTTTTCCTTCCCCGCCCCACATCTCCCTGTGTGACTCTGTGCCATCTTTACTTTCGTAGAGAGAAAATGAACTGCAATAAGAAAGGCGCCCTAGGGGTGCCGGGGGGGCTCAGCGGGTTAAGCCTCTGCCTTCGGCTCAGGTCACGATCTCAGGGTCCTGGGATCGAGGCCCGCATCGGGCTCTCTGCTCAGCGGGGAGCCTGCCTCCCCACCCCCCGCCTGCCTCTCTGCCTGCTTGTGATCTCAGTCAAATAAATAAATAGAATCTTTAAAAAAGAAAAAAAAAGGCGCTCTAACTGCTGGGAAGTCCGGAAAGTTCCGCACCGTGATCTGCGCCGGCATTTCTGGAAGTGAGAGACCTGTGCTCGGCAGAGGGAGAAGAGCCCGGGCAGCCCGCGGCCCCGCTTCAACCCTGCTGGGGGCGGGCAGCCCCGCGCCGGGCACTCAGTGCTCCGAGGAGAACGCACTTGAGAGGGCATTTCCAGGCTCACGGAGCAAACACTAGAGGCGGGATGGAAGGTTCTCCCGTTATCTTGCTTTTCCGCAAACGCTGCTGACTGCCGAGCGTGAGAACAGGGTCGTGGACGCAGCCCCGGGGACGGCCCCGAGCCCGTGACGCGCAGGGAGGGGACCAGACGCAGGAGGCCCCTCGGGGTGTGAGGCCACGCGTGTGACACGCCCAGACCAGGCCCCTCCACGCACGGAAGGGGGCTCTCGGGGCGCGGTCGCTGGGGGGTCTCCACGCCGCCCCACCCCCGCCCCGCCGGGAAGGGTCCGGGAGTCTTACTTGAGCAGCGCCAGGAAGGCGGCGGGCTCCACGTCGGGCAGCTCGATCTCGGCGGACGTGGTGGCCATGCCGCCGTTGAACATGGCGTCGAAGACGGCGCTGCCCACGGCCAGCACGAACCTGGCGGCACAGAAGGGCCCGGTTACGCTCCACGCCGCCCCGCCTCTGCCCGTCCCCCGAGTCTGGGCTGTCGGGGGCCCAGCTGTCCCCACAGGAGCTGCTGCGGGAACAGACGCTTCCCCGAGGGAGATGCGGGGGAGGGAGGCTATGCAGCCCGCATATAGCAGCGGCAAGTCGGTGCCCTGAGGCTCTGTCCCCCTGTGCGCCCATCCCCCTGCCCCCACTCGGGCTGTCAGTGTCCCCCCGTCACCCCCACACACACCCCCCGCTCGGGCTATCGGAGTCTCCCCATCCCTCCCCACACCCCCGCTCGGGCTGTCAGTGTCCCCCGACCCCCCCACATACCCCCCCCGCTCGGGCTGTGGGCACTAGGGTCTGGGCCATCTTGGAGGGAGGCAGATACAGGTTTGGTGCACAGACAGCCTGGCTGTGGGGCTGGACGCACAGAGGCTGTGATGGGAGCGAGGGTCCAGGAAGGTTTGCAGGGACACGGGAGTGGAGTCGAGGCTGCACGGAAGGGCGCTGGGGCCCAGGGAACGGCAGGAGCATGGGGCGGCGTTAGGAGGCGGGAGCTCTGAGGCTGAAGGGTTCATCCAGTGTGACGTGACCACGGGGGACGCACCTGCCCGCGACTTCTCAGCATAAAGACCGGAAGGCCCAGTGGGTGAGGACAAGCAGCGAGGCACCCCCCGCCATCCTCCAAGCTGTGACCCCAGCTGGAGCAGTCCACGGGGCCACCGCTCTGTGCTGTCCACTCCCAGCCTCCAGGGCTCACCCGGCAGCCCATCCGCCCCAGAGCACCCGCCCTGGGTCCACAAGGCCCCCCCGCATCACACCCAGTCCTGGGATCCCCATCGTGACGCATGTGGGACTCAGAGTGGCCCCCACATCCTCCTTCCAGCCTCTGCCTGCCCACGGCCCCCCCGTGAACCCCAGGCTGGGCAGCCCCCGACTCTCTATGGGGAGAAGGACCTCCTTCCCCAGCTCCTACCTACCCCTCCATCCTGGGCCACACCTCCCAGGCCCTCATAAGGGCCACCACGCAGCATGGGGCTTGAGCCCATCCAGAGACTGGACCCGAGACAGAGGACCAGATGCGAAACTGAGTCTAATGGGGAGAACAGCCTCCCTCAAAAATCACGTCCCCCCGGAAAGCCGGGACGGGACCTCACTTGGAAATCGTCTTCGTGGATGTGACTGGTTCACATGAGGTCACGGGGGGGCAGGGTGGCCCTAGTCCCATACCCGTGTCCTCGTAAGAGGGGACTTTGGGACACAGACACTGGGAGAAGCCACGTGGTGAGAGGTAGACATGGGAGGGGCGCAGCCATGAGCCTGGGGACACCTGGAGCCCCCAGGAGCTAGGAGAGGCAGGAGGGACCTCCTCGTCACACCTTGACCTCGGATGTCTGGCCCCCAGGATGGGGACAGGAAATATGTCTGTGGTCCCGCAGCCTGCAGGCTTGGCTCCTGCAGCTGCGGGCCTCGGACACGTCCCCAACGACGGCGGTGGGCCCCGGGCCCTCACTGCACTCCCGCGCCCTGTAACCAAGCACCTTCCTGCTCTCACGTCCCAGCTGTGCACATGCACCTCAGTCCCGGCCGGGAGACGGTTGGACGCCGCAACGAGAGGCCACGGACGGCACCTCGTGTGTCCATGCCACGTGCCGGACGCCTGCGGCCCCGGATCTCACGCGCCCTCGCCAGCAGGCACAGCCACCGAGCCTGTGCCCTAGAGAGGTCACCGGGTCTGAGGAGGGTTGGCCCGTCTCCCGCCCTGGGGCTCAGATGCCTTCGCGCCTCCAGCCCCTTGTCACCACGCTGGCCTCCCTTCTCCAAGCGCCAATCTGCCCCCTAGGGGGACGCCACCTCGACCCACAGAGACGGCTGGGGTGAGCCACGCGGACCGTGGCGAGATGTGACACCGATGCGGGGACATGCGCCCGCATAGCCGGTGGGAATGCGGGTCACACGGTCGCTGTGGAGACGGTCCGGTGGGCTGGACATAAGCTACCACGGGACCTGGCAGTTTCACGCCTGCTGCACACATGTCCACACGCTGCACACCTGTGTTCACAGAGCGTGGGTCACAGCAGCCAGAAGAAGCGCCCCAGTGTCCTCAGTGTGTGAAGGACACACATGGCGCGGATGTCACATGCGGGAACATGGTCCAGCCTCAGGAAAGGAGGGACCCCGAGGACACGGGGCTCAGCGAGAGCGGCCAGACCCAGAAGGACCTGTCCCGCAGGACCCCACTCCCAGGAGGCCCCCAGAGGAGTCCCGTCCACACGGACAGAGAGGAGGGGGTGGGAGCCAGGGCTGGGGCAGGGCTGGGTGGTCCGTGCTTCGTGGGGACAGAGTCTCCGTGTGGGGGATGGAAAGTTCTGGAGACAGAGGGCGGGGGTGTGAGTGCTTCCCACCACCAAGCCGTGCGCGCAGAGATGGTAGAGGTGGTGACCCTCGTGTTGCGCACGTTCTACCCCAGTTGAAAAGCTTTAAAGACAGAACACGGACAAGACCCCCAGATGGCGGGGGAACACCTGACTGTTTTGGGAAAGGGGCTGCAGGCCAAGAGAGCCGAGCACAGAGGCGAGGCACCGCTCAGGAGCCAGGCCTCCAGAGGGGCCGCACCCCTGCGCGTCCTATCTCGCTCCTGAGCACAGTTGCGGGTCCTGGGGCTGTGCCGCGAAACAGGCGTGTCGTGGAAGCGGGGCGCCGGGTTCTCCTCTGAGGACAAAGGGGCAACAGGTGTGGTGGAGGGACAGATTCTGGGGTGCTGACCTGGGGGCATGGGGTCATCCTGTGCTTCGGGCAGGTGGACGCAGACACGGGAATAAAGCAGGGCAGGGGGCAGCTCCTCCACTGGGAAGGGCTCCACGCTCGGACACCCCGGCGGCGAGGGGATGCCCAGCGCCCGGAGCTCGGTGTCCGCGTCCCACACGGACAAACGGGACCAGCTCCTTGGAGATATGGCGGATTCCAGGGCCGGAGCGGGGAAAGCACAAGACACACTTGGAGTGTCTCGTGGGGAAGGAAGCAGAGAAAGGCTCCGAGAGGGATGGGGACGTGGGACGGGGACGCGGAACGGGGGATGTGGGACGGCCAAATCCGGGGTGCTGTGAGCCTCAACAGAGTACGCGTGCGGGACACGACACGTATCCACGTCCACAAAGACAGAACGAGCACAGAACCGAGCGAGCGGGTACCAAGAGGAAGGGCAGCTCCCCCTTTAGAAGTGCAGCTCACGAACGCGGAAAACCACCGCCCGGCGTCCGGTGGGCATCCCCGACCCTCAGTGTGACAGCCAGTGGGCAGCACACACAGGGTGTGTGCAGAGCCTCAGTGTCCCCCGGGGAGAGCCCCTAGAGGGGACAGCGCTCCCGGCCAGAAGCCCTGGGAAGGAAGCAGGCCCTGCCGGGCATCCGAACACGCAGTGGGAGCGGCTGCGGGGATTAGCAAGGCACAGGCCACAGGAAGAGCCGTGGGAGGCCGGCACGACGCGTGTCCCTATGAGGCTCTCGCCGGACACCACGCTTCCTGGGCTCTGGGGGCAGGGGCGCCAGCAACGGGGCACAGTCGGCGACCGGCGGCCCTGGCAACGGGCTCCCCAGACGCAGAAACCGAGCGCTGACGGAGAGACAACCGGAAGGACCAGAGCTGGACCTTCCAGGCTGTTCTAGAAGGCCGGCGGAGCGGCACACAGACCGCGGTACGGCTGGCCCGACCGAACCAGATCTGGGGGCCTCCACGCGCACACGCCACGGTCGCCCGACGGGCACGCGGCAGGGGCTGACAGCAGCCAGGGCGCGCTCTCCAAACAAGGAGTCCGATTACCCACAGCCACGGGACGCCCAGAAACGGCCAAGCGCTGGGAAAAGAGCAGCGCTGCAAGCAACGCGCGGGCGGAGAACGGCAGCCGCGGCCGGCCTGAGAAGAGACCACCACCCGCCACGGGGACGGGCGCCACCAGGACCGAGTGTCGCGAGTCCATGAGGCCAAGCCCGGGACTCGGCGAGGGGAGCTCCCATCCCCGGCGTCCGGGGAGCGCGGAGCGGACCCAACCCACGGCGAGAAGCAGGCGGGCAAGGGGACGGCGGGACCTCGCGAGCCCGCCGCCCACGGAGGAGACGCCACCCGCCGGAATCAGCGGCGAGGCGCGCAGTCGCCGCGGACCCTCAAGAAGAAAAAAGTTCAGAATGGTTTTACGCCACCAAACGAGGGCAGCTCAGACAGAGAGGGAGCCGCTGGGGACACACACAAGCACAGGGAAGCCCCTGCGAACCCCCCCGGGAGGGAAGGCACGGCGACCCCCGGCCCCCGGGCAGACCGGAGGGAGCGGCGAAGCCGCGAGGCCGAGATCGCGGGGGCAGACGGTGCAGGCGTGCCAGGAAGCAGGCTGGCGTTTTCTTTCTTTATAAAAGATTTTATTTATTTGAGAGAGCGCACACAAGCAGGGGGGCGGCAGAGAGAGCGCGACAAGCAGCCTCCGCCCAGCAGGGAGCCTGACGGGGGGGGGGATCGATCCAGAACCCGGGGATCATGACCCGAGCGGAACAACGGAGACCCCCGGGGATCCCCAGGCTGGCGCTTTCTCCAACTGTCTAATGTCAGGGCTCCCCCGCAATCCCAGTGGTCCACTCCCAGGTCCACCCCAGAGGAAAGAACCCGTGTCTCCACCCACAGACTCGCGCCCGGCCACGCAGAAGCCAGGGCAGCTGGACGCCTGTGGCACGGACGCAGCCCGTGGCACGGACGCAGCGCCGTCTGCCCCTGCACGGAATTCAGCAGCTGCGGCAGCTACCCCAGCCATAACCGTACTGAGCTGGGGCACTGCGGGCTCCGCCAGTTAAGCCTCGGGCTGATTTAGGCTCCTGTCCAGGGTCGTGGGATCGAGCCCCGCCTCGGGCTGCACATAGAGCGAGGAGCCTGCTGGGGGCTCTCCCTCTCTCTCTGCTGTCCACAAATAAACAAATAAAATTAAAATTGAAAACAGGTAACAGAGCTGTCGCTGGGCCTCCCACAGGGGCCCATGCCCAGGCGGGTGTCCCTGGGCGAACGCAGCACGGGGCTGCCAACGTCCTTTCTCCTCCTGACCCTCAGAACACGGCTCATGGCAGACAAAGCGTCGGCTCGGGCGTCGCAAGGCCTGCGGCCCCCACTAGGCTACCAGTGGGGGCGGTTTGGAGGGCGGACAGTTACACGTGGATTTCTGGCTGGGGGGAAGCCAGAGCCCTGGCCCGGCCATGGCTCAAGGGTTCAGTGTACTGAAAACAACAGCATAGAGAAATCCCCCAAAACCTTTTTTTTTAAATCTGAAGATTTCACTGGGGCACCTACAGGCTTGGTCGGGCTTGGTCGGTGAAGCCTCTGCCTTCGGCTCAGGTCATGACCCGGGGTCCTGGGACGCAGCCCCGCGTCAGGCTCCCTGCTCAGCGGCGAGTCTGCTTCTCCTCCCCCTGCTCGTGCTCATTCTCTCTCTCTCAAACAAATAAATAAAATCTTTTTAAGAAATTAAAGATTCAATACCTCCGTCACAACGGCTGAACTTCAAAGGCTCAGCAGCCACGGGCAGCTAGCGCCGGACAGCGTGACTCTGGAACGTTCCCATCATCACAGGAAAGCCTATCGGACGGTGCCAGGCCACAGAATCCACCCAACAATTATTAGTGCGAACAAGGGCTCGGACAGACATTGCTCAAATCAGACAGAAATAAACGTGCTTCCCAGCAAGAACCAGCTGGAAAAACATAATGAAGATTATTCACGACAGAGAAAAAAAAAGTGAGCAAAAATCGGCAATAAATGTGCAAAAGCTGTTGTAGAAAACCACGCACCCGTCTTGCGAACCCGGACAACGGCCTCAGCAAGCGGAGAGGGCTCCCGCTCCCAGACGCTCCCCCCCGACCGCCGCTCCCCCCAGCCTGGTATCGCCGGTGGACCCGTCCTCCCGGCGAACTCCTTGGGCAGCTGAGATCCTAAGGAACCAGGAGTCTGCCCGGGGCCGGCAGACCGGCCCGCTGCTCGTTTCTGCAAATAAAGTTTTCTCGGAACACGCCCGCGCTCGTTCACTGATGCGCTGCCCGCACCCGCTCTGTCCCACCGGCAGAAGCAAGCACCTGGGACGGAGGCTGTGTGGCCGTTTACCAAAGTTTGCCGACGCGGGGCCGGCATGTCGGTGGCCCAGGGATGCATCCCGCCGGCGCCTCGTGTCCGTGACTGTCTGCCAGAGAGGGGCGGGGCGGGGCGGGTAGGTGATCAGTGACAGAAGGGTCAGTGGGAGACCAGCTCAGAGTCTCGACAAAGGAGAGGGGCCTCGGCAGTTCTCCAGACGGTACGGCCAGTCATCACCAAGTTCTGGGAGCAGAACAGTGGATGACACGAGACCCCACACACCGCTCCCCACGGGCCGTCCCTGCAGGGCTCCGTTCTCCACGACGGGAGGAATCCGGGCATCTGAGCCCCCGACTGCGGGAGTGTGAGACACCCAGGGCTTCCGCAGCGCCGAGACCTCTGATCCGGGCAGGTCAGCGGCCCTGCAGTGACTGAGCACCTCCTGTATGCCCGGCCTTCCCGGGGGCTTGGAAGGCAGCGTGGAGGGACAGGAGTGAGTCGACGGCAAGCGCGACGGTGGAGCGCGTCGTGGCGAGGTTAGGAGGAAGCGCGTGAGGGGAAGGGGACAGGGTGAAGACCAAGCAGAGCCTCCGGAGGAGGGTCCAGGGCCCTCCTGTCCCCACCCCAGGTCAGCCCACGCCCACCTGACCCTGGAGCGGGGGGTGGGCCAGCCCGAGGGGCCTTCCTCGAGGTTGGCACAAGCCCCTCCCCCAGTCTGCCTTCTGGCGTGGGCCTCAGCAGGGGCACGAACCCCTCCCTCTGCGGCAGGACACCACCAGGGACCCACATGGCTGGCATCTGGCCACCTCCTTAGGCACCCCTAGCGTGTGGCAAGATCTCCACCTTTCCTTGCTTCTTGTGACCTTGACAGTCTCCAGGACACCTGGCCAGGCGTCCCGCCGCATGAACCCGATCTGGGTCTGTCGGGGGCTGTCCTGGGGTCAGCCTGGAGACCCCAGTCTCCCACACACCGGGCGGCTCTCGACAACAGAATCCCACCCTCTCCCAGTCCTGGAGGCCAGAAGTCCCCGGTGCAGGGGCGGCAGGGCCCTTGGGAGGCTGCAGGGGAGGGTCCTGCCTGCCTCCTCCAGCTGCGGGGGGCCCCAGGGCTCCCCTGGCCTATGGCCACAGCGCTCCAGTGCCTGCCTCTGTGGTGGTCGGGGGCTTCTCCTCTGTCTCCCCCCCCCCCCGTTGTCTCTTAGGACACTAGTCACTGGGTTTAGAGCCCATCAGATCGTCCAGGGTGATCTCTGACACCCTGAACTTCACCATATCTGCAAAGACCCTTTTTCCAAATACGGTCCCATTCACAGGTACCAGGTACTGGGGTGTGGACACGCCTTTTCGGGGACCACCATCCAACCCACAACGCTGGGGAAGAACACAGAGGCGAGGTACCCTTCCAGCCTGACCCATCAGGAGTCCCTGACGGACGCTCAACATCACGCTGAAGTTGACCTTGACGCCTGGCTCGGGGGGGTGTGCCAGGTTTCCCCACAATGAGGTTACCATCACTTCCTAGGATCTGGGCCTGGGCGGGGAGCACCGGCACACGCCAGTGGGGCCCTGGGATACGGAGCCTCTGCCCCTCCCTACAGGGCCCCTGGCCTGCTGACCTCACGCCCTGGATTACGCTCACCCTGGACCCCTGCGATAGCACTTGGTGGGGTCACCAAGTCGATCCTCCTGGAAGTCCTGGGGTGGAGGCATCTGAGTGGTCAGACCCAGTTCACAGGTAGGGAAACCGAGGCCCAGAACGCCCCGGGCCACTCGCTGGGCAATGATCCACATGATCACTGCAGGGAAATTTCACCCCTGCGCACAAAATCACAACCCAAAGGCTAAAAGGAAAGAAAAAGAACTAGAACCTTCTATCAGTAGCGGCCAAAGAGTGGGGCATCGATGCCAGGGCACAGGGGACAAGGAAAGTGCCGTCGGCTCCACCCGGACCCTGTCTGGTGATCAAACCCACGTGCTCCGGGAGCCTCTCTGGGGCCCAGGCACGACGGACACTGCCCGGACGGGCAAGGCGAGCCGGGGGCCCAGGCTCCCTGGGGACTCGGGACTCCAGTGCACAACGCCACGGTCCAGCGGGAGGGCCGGTCTGCAGGTGAATGTCTGCAGGGAGGCTGCCCCTCCTGCGCCCGGACCCCACTCTCAGGGCGGCTCCTCACAGCCATTCCTCAGCACCACCCAGCTCTCCTCCCCACACCTCTCCCAGGCTGCCCCATCCCCTCCCACAGCTCTGTCCCCGCACGCTGCAGACCCCAGACCCACATGGCCTCCAGCCGTCTCCCCGCCAGGTGTCTCGGCCCTGGACGCGTCCCTGCCACACCTGTCCTTCCCCAGGATGCTGGAGCCAGGGTCCAGGGACCCGCCACTGCAGCCCCCCACTCTCCGCCCCTACCAAGCTGCCACCCCAGCCCACCAGGGAGAGGACCTGCACCTGTTTCGAGGGTCCCCACCAAGCGCCTGCAGGCTGCACCCACAGCCAGGCCCCCCTCAAAGCAGACACTGTCCCTCTAGCCTACAGTGCCCCTTGCACCTGCTGCATGCCCAGCCCCTCTGGTCCCCAGGCCTCCCCTCCCCCTCGCCCTGCTTGGCACTGGCACCACTCACTCAGGGCTAGGATCCCTGCTGTCCTCGCCCGTCCTCTCCTGGGGCCAAATCTCCCTCCTGCTCCCAGAAAAGCTCACCAAATACCACACAAGGCTGACCTTCCCACCAGAGCCCTCGCTCCCAGCCCTTCTGCGGCGCCCCCGCCGCGCCACACCCTCCCCCAGACTTCTCTGGGGGTCCCGTGCCCACCTTCCCCTTCCTTCACCGCCAACAGCCACGCACCCTCGAGTACATGTCCTAAGGTTAGGGGCACGCGGGGCGGCCGGTCACTCCCCTGCAGCAGAAACCCTGAGCCCCCGCACCCTGTGGGGTTTCCAGCTGTGTCCACGGGACCCCATCCCCAAAGGGCGTGGGTCAGGCGGGCAGGAGCTCATGAGGCCTCACCTTGCTCGTTCCGTGCGCTCCCCAAAGCTGGGTGGGGTGGGGGGACAGCTTTAAAGGCCAGATCGGGCTGAGCGGATCGGATGGACACACGGGAGGCATGGGGGTGGGGGGTTCTGGGAGGGACTCGCACATGCATCAGTCCCTGTACTCCAGGCAGGGGTGAGGCCCATGTGGCTGCACGCACACGGGGGAGGGAGGTCCCGGGGACCCAACCACAGGCCCGGAACCTTCTGCAGACAGAAATCTAAATCCAGCTGCACATAAATAACCAAGAAAAAGCCAGAAAGAAACATCTCAAAGACACAGGTTAAATAAAGGCCACACGTCAGAAAAGCTGGGAGGACCGCTCACTGTGGAACATTCCAGGCCAGTGGCAAGACACCCCCCGCCCCCCTCCCCCGATGGAGGCCTCCCAGCAAGCCCCCCTGGAGTGCAAAGGGGAGCAGAGTCAGAAAGACCAGGAGTGGACGGGGGTCTGACACCAGTCCCACCCCGCCGGGGATCTGGGGGCTGCACCCAGCAGACTGGCAGGGGATCTGGGCCAATAACGCCCCCTTTGACAGAGACAAGGCCTGGAAACCGGGGCGGACAAGGGCTGGGGTGTCACAGAACTGGGATCACTGAGGGGGTTATACCGTTTAGGAATCTGGCTCCCGGGTTCAAGAGGTGGGGGGTCTGGTGGGGGCTTGGGGGTCCCCAGCGGGGGAGGATGGGGGTCTTGGGCAGGAGGTCACTGGGGCAGGATGGTGGGGGCGGCTGGGTCTGGAGGGCGGGAGTCCGCTGGGGGGGTGGGGGGGGTCCCAGGGCCAGGGTATGGCCGGTATCAGAGGGCTGAGGGGTGGATGGGGGCCTGGCAGGGTCACAGACCCGGGGGAAGGTGGGTCCCAGGAGCGCCGCGGCTCAGGGGACCTGGCGGTGGCGGGTCCCTGCAGCGGTTGGGTCCCGGGGATCGGACGGGGGGGGGGGCGGGGGGATCCCAGGGTCGGGGGAGCGGGGCGGCGCGTCCCAGGGCCCCGGGGCTGGGGGGCAGGGCCGGGGTGCGGGCGGGGCCCGGGGCGGCGGGGCCCGGGGCGGCGGCCCACCTGTGCGCCGGGATGCGCTGCGCGCCGAGCCCCTTGCCCACCAGGAAGTGCACGTCGCAGAGCACCTCGTTGTTGAAGAGGAAGGCGAAGCGCTCCTTCAGCGTGGGCTTGGTGGCCTGCCAGTTGTACGCGGGCTCGCGCAGCAGCGCCGCCGCCCCCGGCTCCTCGGC
>JAHRIG010000547.1:649961-704103 GCA_020311275.1 Eira barbara | reverse complement strand
GGGCCGCCCCCCGCGCCCGGGCCGACCCCCGGCGGGCACGACGCGCGCCCGCCGCTCCCACCCGCCGCCATCTTGTCGGTGCGGCGGCCGCGGGGCGGGGCGGGCGGGAGGAGGGCGGGAAGGGGCGGGGGCGGGGCGAGGGGCGGGGCGGGGCGAGGGGCGGGGCGGGGCGACCGGAGGGGCGGGGCGGGGAGGGAAGAGGAGACGGGAGGGCAGGGGAGAGGGAGGGGGGCGGGGAGACGGGCGGGGCGAGGGGGAAGGGGGCTGCAGAGGGGCGGGGAGGGGGCGGGCAGGGGGGAGGGGGCGGGCAGACGGAAGGGGCGGAGAAACGAGCCGCGTTCGGGGCCGGGTACCTGGTGCGAAGGGCGGACGGGGCCTGAGCCCCCAAACTGCTGGCCGCGCCCGTAGTGCCAGGGCACCCCAGTGCCCCGCAGAGGGGACACGGGGAGGTCGGAGAGCATAAAGCCGGGCTCCTTGGGCAACCCGGGGGCGGGGGGCAAAATCCGGAGCCGCGCCGGGGGAGGGGTCCCTGGAGGAAGGGCCGCTGAGCGGTGACCAGCACTCAGGAAGAGCGTCCTCCCTTCCAGGCCCTGGAGCCACATCAGGGCGGCCAGAAGGCCGGGTGGAAAGGTCAAGACCGGCGGCCCAGGCCCATCCCCGTGGGTGGGCGTGAGGCTCTCCTCTGGCCCTTACCTGAGCACGGGACTTCAGGACACACTTGCACGACATCTGCGACAATGTAGCGTCTAATGAGGGACTGGGAGCTCCCGCCTCCCCCCCCCCCCACCACAGTCTCGGCCTGGTCGTTCCCATGGAGAAGGGATTTTTGTTGGGGGCAGGGGTGAATGGCCCGGTGACACCTAGGAGAGCCACAGGCAAGAAATCCCACCTCAGTGTCCAGTCCCAAATCTCGATCAGCTCTTTACCTCCAAAGCACACCTTGAGTAGGGTCCCCGTTCCTGGATGCCACCATGGCCAACTTCCCCGGGCACGCAGCCCAAGCGGTCATCCAGGGCCCCAAGCTTGATGGAATGCTCTGCTGTCACCATCTTGAGATTTGTAATAATTTTGGAACAAGGGACTCCGCTTTAACTTTGCACTGCCCCTGCTTCTCATAACAACCCCCAGCCTCCACCACTTACGCCTCCTTACCCTTTAGAATCCAGTCTCCTCCGAGCTTAATTGGGGGCTCAGAGCCTTTGCTTAAAGCCCTTCTGGGTTTTCCTTCCATGGACAGCCAGTCCCCTCCCCCTGGGGATGAGGACAGAGCCAAGGGCATCCTGCACCTGTACACCTGCCAGCCCCTCACGGGACGTGCTGCCAACGGCAGCCTTGGCCACGGGATGGAATAAAACGCCTCCTGTGCACCGGCTCACTCTGCTCTTTTGGGGTGAGAAATTGACCCAAGGCCAAAGCACCAGCTTATAACCATGGACAAAGGCAGTCCAAACCTGGGGACAATTTTTCATTCTAGAAGTATAAAGGAGGGAATCTTGGAAATGCCAGAAAAATACAGAAAAGCACGTGACTATCACCTATTGTGTTACTATCCAAAAATAACTAGTGTAAGCTTTTTAGTGTATTTATTGGCCTTTTTTTTTTTTTTAATTTCTTGTTGGTTTTTACAAAGAGTAGGATCTTTTATATAGTTGGGATCACCCTGAGTCTGCTCCGTGTGGTAAGAGGATAGCCGATTTTTTATGTGGGGGTGATGAGAAATGGTTCACCAGAATAAATCAGGCCTGTATATAGTATAATCCTTGTTCCTGCCCTTTGAGGATAATTATGGATTCGTGCCATTCAGACTCAGGTAGTTTTAATTAATTGTAATCATGATTGATGATGGATACGTCTGTGTGGGCTCCTGTGTGCTTTCAACACTACCCCGTGGAGAGGCACCCCTGCCTTCTTGCAGTGACATAGTCAAAGCCCGTAGTGCACCTCCCCTGCCCCGAAACACACGGCCAGCTGTTCTCCAGAGACCCCTATTCCCTGGGGATGGAGAAGAGTATCCATGACTGCAGTGTGGGTATTGGGGACACATCTTCAATGATTGCACACTAATTTTTGGTGCAGAACCTTAATGGCTACCTAAGTGATCAGGTAGAAACAATTGATTTTGAAGAGGGTGAGTTCCTATTGCTGTTTCCAATTTAGCTCCAGTGATAATTCTGAAACAGGTGTCCTCCGCGAATATGGCCTGCCTGAGCGCTAGACCCTGCCCCTTACTTCTTATTGTAAATAAAGTTTTATTGGCACAGAGACATGCCCATTCATTTGTAAGTTGTCTCTGCTTGCTTTCCAGCTTCCAGGACAGATGTGAGTAGTTACCATGGAGACCAAAGGGCAGACAAAGCCCTTTACAGAGAATATTGGCAAACCCTCCTCAGTAGCTGCCTACCTTGATTTTTTAGCCCCTCACCCAAAATATAATTTTACCTTCTCTTTTTATCATTCGGCCAACCATGTAAGTTTCTGCATTTCCTGATTATAGCTTGTGTGATTTCATGTTCACTTTACCTGTCAGCATAAACTACAAGGACAGACCCCAGCGGTGATATCAAGGGTCTCTACAATCAGCCAAGGGTTGGGAATGAAGATCTAAGATGGCAGGAGCTGTGGGGTGGGCATGAGCGCCGGGCCCGCTGATTGCTTCGGGGACGGGGCCCGGGACCAGTCCTGGTCCGCGAGTGGGTATGAGATTCCCAGGGATGCTGTAACTCATACCACAACCACAGCGGCTTAAATCATTTCTGCCCGACAATCCTGGAGGTCAGAAGGCTATGGTGGCCTCAGGGGGCTAAAATCAAGGTGCAGTGTTGGTTCCCAACGGGCCCTGTACATGCTGGAGAAGGAGAAATGGAAGGAAGAGACGGGACGTTCCCGATGGGTAGATGGCGGGTTTATGAGCAAGGGAGCTCCCTTCCAAGGCTTGTCTAGCGCACCAGACCTGCCTGCCAGAATCTTTTTTTTTTTTTTTTTTTTAGATTTTATTTATTTAACTGACAGAGACACAGCGAGAGAGGGAGCACAAGCAGGGGGAGTAGGAGAGGGAGAAGCGCTCTTCCCGCTGAGCAGAGAGCCTGATGCGGGGCTCGATCCCAGGACCCTGAGACCATGACCTGAGCTGAAGGCAGACGCTTAGCAACTGAGCCCCCCAGCCGCCCCTCAAGATTTTATTTTTAGCAATCTCTATGCTCAGGTTGGGGCTCAAATTCATAACCGTGAGATCGATAGTCACAAGCTCCACGGACTGAGTCGGCCAGGTGTCCCTGGTAGATTTTATCCAAGCAAATACAGGGAATTCTGAAGTATTAGCCATTTCGGTTCGGGTGCAAAACTCCAGACCTTTGCAGGGATGAAAGTAGGTGACTGCTGGGGGTCTCTGGCCTGCTCAGTCCGTGGACTGGGTGACTCTCGATTTCAGGGTCATGAGTTCGAGCCTCATGTTGAGTATAGAGATCACTTAAAAATAAAATCCTGGGATGCCTGGGTGGCTCAGTTGGTTAAGCGGCTGCCTTCGGCTCGGGTCATGATCCCAGGGTGCTGGGATCGAGTCCCACATCGGGCTCCTTGCTCCGCGGGGAGCCTGCTTCTCCCTCTGCTTCTGCCTGCCTCTCTGCCTGCTTGTGCTCACTCTCTCTGACAAATAAATAAATAAAATATTTTAAAAATAAATAAATAAATAAATAAAATAAAATCCTTAGGGGCGCCTGGGTGGCTCAGTGGGTTAAGCCTCTGCCTTCGGCTCAGGTCATGATCTCAGGGTCCTGGGATCGAGCCCCGCATCGGGCTCTCTGCTCAGGGGGGAGCCTGCTTCCCCCTCTCTCTCTGCCTACATGCGATCTCTGTCTGTCAAATAAATAAATAAAATCTTTTAAAAAAATAAAAGAGGGGCGTCTGGATGGCTCAGTCGTTGGGCGTCTGCCTTTGGCTCAGGTCATGATCCCGGGGTCCTGGGATCGAGCCCCACATTGGGCTCCTTGCTCGGCGGGGAGTCTGCTTCTCCCTCTCCTGCTCCCCCTGCTTGTGTTCCCTCGCTTGCTGTATCTCCCTCTGTTAAATAATGAATACAATCTTTTAAAAAGCTAACATAAATTAATAAAATAAAAATGAAAAGATAAAATCGGTCGTGTTCGACCCACCGTGTTTCACCTTGTCGTGACTTCTCTATTGCAGTTAAATGTACATATATAACATAAGTAACATATAAATACATAAAAACACATATTATATAAGTAAAATTTATAAAAATACATAAATATATATGATACATATAAATATGTGTCTATATCTCTTGGCAACGCAGAAGGAAATACTCTGAAATGTGCGAAGTCAGTGTTCACTTTTACCGTGTCACGTTTTCCCTGCGCTCCGCGGTCCGGAAGACGCGGGGATGAGCTGCGGGAGCAGGAGGCTGAGGGCACGCGGGCCCCAGGGGTGACCAGGGAAGGTCCGCAGGCTGTTCGCCTCGTCTGACTGACACTTTGTGCAGTGCGCCCACCCAACACCTGTGCGTCTTCTTGCCCAAGTCTTTGAGAAGGAGCTAGAATTTCGCCGCAGGGGGCTTCGAACCACTTCCCGGCCTGTCTACACCGGCGGGGCCTGTAGAGGGCGCTGCTTAAACAGCCAAGCCCGGGAACCCGGCGGCGTTTCTGGGGGCCCACGGTGGAGGGCAGGGTGGGAGGTCATCTCCCCCGCCCCACTGCTGCGCGACTCCAGGACACTGGGGCTGTCGCACAGGGGTGTACTCATTCACACCAAAAATGTCTGACACAAGCAAAGAAAAGGAAGGTTTGGCAAAACATTTCACGGGAGCGACTGAAGGGGACCCGGACCTGTTGCCCCAAAACATGGCACTTTGGTGTGAGAATTGCGTTGAGCTGCGAGCGTCTGAGCTCCTGAAATCCCTTATCTGCCTGAAAACGGAGCCTCCCGAAAGAACGCAATTGTCATGGATCCCTTCCGGGGATCGGGGTCTCCTCTCGGGGAAGAGAAGCGGGCGCCACTCCCAGACAGACTTTGTCACAAACTGTCACCCACTTATTCTCCCGAGGGCCGTCTATCATTCCCAGAATTCGTTTGCTCTCCCACGTGTGGCTGTCCTCCCCGCCTTTCCCCCGCTACGGGTGCGGAGCTGCCGCGCCTCCCTGTTCGCTTCCGCTTCTTCCTGTGATGCCTGAGCACATCAAATTCAAAATAAACAAAGTTGTGTGGCTCCTAGTAAGATGTCTTTCATCCGTTTAATTGACAGGCCCGGGGCGCCTGGGTGGCTCAGTGGGTTAAAGCCTCTGCCGTCAGCTCAGGTCATGATCTCAGGGTCCTGGGATCGAGCCCTGCATCGGGCTCTCTGCTCGGCGGGGAGCCTGCTTCCTCCTCTCTCTGTCTGCCTCTCCGCCTGCTTGTGATCTCTGTCTGTCAAATAAATGAATAAAAAAATCTTAAAAAAAAAAAATTCCAATACTTAAAAAAAAAATTGACAGGCCCCAGTACAGAACCTAAGAGGGTAGAGGAAAAGGCTTCCCTCCCCCACACACCCGAGGTTTGCCAGGGACATCAGCTGTGGGTCGAGGCTTCCTGGTTCCACTTCGCTTCCGTTAGCCTGGGCTGAACGTGGAAGCGCTTCCAGCCGGCCAGCCCAGCCTTCTCCTTGACACCCTGGCCCAGGAAGGCCCCTCCTGCAAGCAGGTCAGTGACCCGGAACAGGGGAGGCCCCACCTGGTCACGTTTTAGTCTCGTTTAGTCTCACGCCCGGCCAGACGGCGGGATCTGCTTGGGCATAGGATGGACTGTTCATGTGGCCTCCTGAGGTCACGAACTGAGTGTGTGACCAGGTTTGGGGGGAGGAAGGACACATGTTTGCGGGAAAACAGCATCTCTTCGTGAAACTCTCACTCCCAGTCGGGGCGGTCGTGGGGTTGAGGTCACTAGTGGAAGAGGGGCGCGGGGTGCTGGGGTCTCGTCGTGCCCGTGCGGCTCGTGGCACCCCAGTCCAGGGTGAGTCAGAGCCCCTCCAGACCCCAGATGCCCAGATATGGCCAGGGGGGCGCCACCGCCCCAGGGCTCAAGCCCAAAGTGGTGCCTGGACTCCCATCGAGGCTGAGTACAACTTCCCACTGATGAGAAGTTCCGTGGCCGGAAAGCAGTGGAAGGAAGCTCGGAAGCCAGAGCCCCGCCGGGAGGTGGTGTCTCGCAGGACAAGCGGCTTAGTCTCTGAGGGAAGTCAGGGCTGGGGGGCGGGGGTCTCAGCTCCTGCGGGCGTGTGTGCGCAGCACTGTCGGGGCGCCCACCAGCCAGGAGCCCTGGCGACCCAGGCCCGTCCTCCTCCCGCGGGTGCAGCCTGGGCAGCCGTCCGGGGGCGGTGGCCATAGGGAGTAAAGGGAGTGGACCGCCGGGCCCTGCACCTGGCGGGCGGCCCGGACCTCGGGCCCCTGCGCGGTCCGCTACACCTGGACGTCCATTTCTAGCAGGAGCCGAGGAGCCACCCCCAGGTCCCAGGACTTTGCTCACGCTGCTCCCCCGACCCGAGCCGGCGCCTTGTGCTCTCGGCCCCTCAGGCAGCTGACGCCCCCTTCGCCGGGTCTCAGCGGGAGCCGGGGGACCCTGGGAGTAACGTCCCCACAGGAGCAGCCCTACTCTGATGACCCGCAGGTGTGGGGTGGGACCTCAGCTCCCCTGCCCCAGGAGGGACAGCTGATGTGTGACCCTCGTCCTCTCCAGATTTGCCCCTTGGGGACCTTGTGCGATGTCCCCCCTTTGCTCACCTGCCTTGCCCTCTGGTTTTGTGCCCCCCACCACGAGGCTTCTGCCCCCGCCCCGGCACTGCTGATGTATGAGGCTGGATAGTCCTCACTAGTGGGGCGTCCCGGGCGCTGTGGGGGCTGAGCAGCACCCCCAGACCCCCACGCCAGGGGCAACACAGCGTGACAACCACAGACACCCCCAGTCGTGGCCGGGTGCTGCCGGGGGTAGTTGTCCCTGTAGGGAGTCCCCGCCCTGCTGGATTTTCCCAGGGAATCCTAACAAACCTTCCCGTGCGCTCCCGCCTCCCTGTGTGCTGCCGGGAGACCCAGCCCCCTGGAGACAGCAAGGGGGACAACTCCACGGGGGGCCAGTTTCCGGAAGAAGCAGAAGGGCCTCTGGGATTCGCGGTGATGGGTCTGATTGATGCACTGACTTGTCTCGACTCTCAGAGCAAATTCTGTTCCTACATCAAACCACTGTGGACACTGGCCCGTCTAACACCCAGTGAGCTCCCAGCCTGCCTGACTGTACTCCAGGAACGCGGACCAGGGATGAGTCTAGAGCAGACGCAAATACTCTGGAATGTTCCTGAAGCACTTTGTGCCACTCTCAGGAACCACAGGGACTGGGATCCTACCCCTCTCCACCCACTCCTCCTCAGACTTCTATCTCTCCTGGGACCTGGCAGATCCAAAGTCCTCCGAGTCACGAGATCCTTTCTTTATTGCCGAGACGGGCTTTGAGGTTCGTGTCCTCTGCCCCTCGTCCCAGAGGTGGCCTCTGAGGCCTGAGAGTCCTAACGTCTCTGCACGAGGGAGCAAGACCCAGGTTACGGGACAAGCAGGAAGCCAGCCTCGCTGCGGAGGCAGGGACGTCCGTCTCGCTCTGTCCTCAGCGGTGTCCAGAGGAGCAGCGGGGCTCGGGAGGACACTGACGCGAGGTTGTGAAGTCAACGTCCAGTGGACAAAAGGCGGCCTCGCCCGTCTCCTCTGTGAAGAGGGAAGCCGACTCCTCCCTGGCCGGTTGTGCAGCGAGACGGAGGAGGCACGGTGGGCTCCCTTGTCCTCCGAGCCCCGTTCTCTGGAGAGCTCCACCCCACCGGCCCCCAGCTCCTGCTCCAGGACCGTCCTGGCAGAGGCCTGGACACGGCCGGGGCCCGGGTCACCCCTCAGCCACATACTGGGCCAGCCTGGAGTGCTGGACCTCAGGGCCGTGACTCGACGGAGGGACGCACTCCAGATCCCTGTCCCTTCTGCCCCACCGGGACTGTGGCTGCGAGCCCGGAAGCCGGGAGAGATGAGCGGCGGCCCAGCCACCCCGACATGGGGCCAGAAATACATCCATGTGCGTTCTGTTGTCTTGTTTTGGTTTTTGCTTTTCCTTTTTAAAATTATTACTATGATAAAAATGCACATAACATGAATTCACTGCCTCAACCGTCTCTGCAAGCACAGCTCCGCGGCGGGAAGCACTCACGCCCCTGCCCCCCGTCTCCAAACCTTCCATCCCCCACACGGAGACTCCGTCCCCACGAAGCACGGACCCCCCAGCCCTGCCCCAGCCCCGGCTCCCACCCCCTCCTCTCTGTCTCTGTGGACAGGACTCCTCTGGGGCCCTCCTGGGAGTGGGGTCCTGCGGGACGGGTCCTTCTGGGTCCGGCTCCTCTCGCTGAGCCCCGTGTCGGGTCCATTCGCTCAGTTGTCAGTATGTTCACCGAGTTGTGCAACCGTCACTACTGCCTAATTCCAGAACCCTCCATCACCTGCAAGGAATCCCTTTCCCCAGAGCGGTCACTCCCCAGCCCCACCCATCCCCGCCCCAGCAAGCCCCTTCCCAGCGGTGGAGGAGCCTGGTCTGGACGTTTCACACGCGTGGACTCACACCCCGTGTGGCCTCCTGTGTCTGGTCCCCCCCCTGTGCATCGTGGGCTCGGGGTCCGTCCCTGGACAAACCATCCAGCTGAACCCTCCCCAAATTCCTGGTCTACAGAAGCAGGAGTAGAACATAATGTTGCATTAAGCTGGTGAGTTTGGGATTCTTTGCCAGGCAACCTCCCACGGAGCTCGCCCCTCTCCCCCGTCCTGGTTCTGTACGATGGCTCCCCACAGCGGAATGGGCTTTGCCGCGCCTCTGTGGGCACCCAGTCTGGTCCGGAACCCCCGACAGACCCAGCCGCAAAGCCCAGCCCTCATCAGCTCTCCTGAGAAACCTCACAGGGTGGGTTGTGCCCGTCAGGCTAAGTGGGGACAGAGAACCCCGTGCGGGCCGCCAGCCTCCTCCACTTCCCGGCCTCCCTCGCCTCCTTTCCCCTCCCAGATGGTCCCTGCCGTCCCCACGGAGAAACCCAGGCCTCCAGCTCCATTTCTCCCCACTCCCGAGCCTTGCATCTGGGCCCACGGAGGGGCCGGGATCCCCCCGACCCAGAGGGCCGGACTCACAGGACCCGCCGAAGCCCCCCCACCAATTCTCCGGACATCGTCATCGCCACCCCCAGCGCACACGCCTTGTGTGGAAACCTTTCATTCGCTGGTGAATTTTTCAAGACCCACGGCACAAATGTACTTTATGGGTTTTCCTTCTGGGAAGTAAATAGTTCTGGATCTCCGGCAAATATGTGCTTTTATTCCAGAAAGAAAGGCAGAAGGGAGGGAGAAGGGGGTCAGGAGGGAAGGACAGACGGACAGGCAGGTGGGGAAAGTGTTCTGAGAGGCCAGGGAATGTAGCGGCCGCTCCTCATAGCCCCAGGGCTCCGGCCGCGTACCCCGCTTCTCTGTGCGTGGGCCGGGCACGCGACCGCTCTGTGTCCCGGTTTCCCCATCTGAGCACCGCCCTCCTCCCTGCTGACGGTGCCCCGCTCCGGCCCCAAATGCAGGGCGAGGCGCTCTCCTTGCCTCACTCCAGGGTGGGGGTCCCAGAGACACCCCCTGGGGCCACTGGGCACCACGGGCGTGAACTGCACCCGCGGAGGGAAAAGTGTGGGAGACAGGGAGGCCCCTGTCCTGGGCCTATGACACCCCTACCCCACTCTCCACTGGGCTGGACTGCAGGGATGCTGGTGTCCCGGGGCTGACTTTGTAACACGGTTTTGCAAAATGTTACCAACAGGGAGGTGCGGGGGAACCAGCTGCAGATTCCCAGCACAAGGGACTGTCCCCGGGGATGCAGTGTTTGGACTCCCCTGATTCCAAGCCCGGGAGAGGCCCGTGTCCCCTCCCCTCAGTCCTGGCTCTCCCATCGGCAGTGGTCGGAAGCGGGTTTCTCGCCCTGCGTGCCTGACACCAGGCTCAAGAGGAGGGACCCTGCAGGACCAGAGGCTGGGCAGGGCTGAGTCACTGAGCGGAAGGGCTCGGGTCGGGTGTGACCAGGGCTTGGTCCCATAACCTTCTGTGGCCCCCACACTCTCAGGGGCCACCTCGCACGAGTGGACACGATGCTGGGGACGCCTTGCTCCTCCCGTGTCTCTGTGCCTCTGTGTCCTGGGCCGGGCAAGCAGTCTGTCCCCCTGCCCTGCTGGGGTCCCAGCCTCTTGCTGCCTCACAGGGGGTCGCAAGAGGGAAACGGAGTCAGTGTTGTCACAGTCCACGTGGGGAAACTGAGTCTCCACGGGGGAAATAATGGGCAGGACAGAAACCCCGAAGCATCTTCCGGAGGTTGCTGCGAATCCCGGACCCTGCGTGGGGAGGAGGGGAATGCCTGTCTGACTTGACCCCAGCACTCCTCCCTCGTGGGTGAGTCCGACCCTGGGGCAGGCAAGCGCTCCGTCTGGAGGCAGCACCGGTAAGGAGGGCGTGGAGCTGGGGTGGCCTACGGGAGAGCTTGCCGTGGGGACGGGGGAGAGGCAGGAGCAAACTCTGCAGAACACCCCAGTCCTGGGGGCGGTGCACATCTGAGCAGCCTCGTCCCCTGCCTTGGGGTGATAAATGAGCCCTCGGTGTGTTACCTGAACACTGGCACGTCCTACACAGACGCGCTCTGGTCGCCTTTTAACTTTAATTGAGGCGCAGATCACAGCACACACCAGTGGCGTGTAGTAGTCACTGTTCTGTGTAACCATCGCTGCCGTCTCACTCCAGAAAGTTCCGTCACCCCAAGAGGAAACGCCGTCCCACGATGACGAGGAGACGTCAGCCATCGCGCCCCAGCCCGGGCTCCGACACCCACAGGGCCCCTGCCTGTCTGTGGGTGCGTTGCTGCTTTATTCATTTATTTATTTGAGGGCGAGCGAATGAGGACGCACACGTGCGTGGGGGAGGGGCAGACGGGAGCCCTGCCCGGGGCTCTGTCTCATGACCCTGAGATCAGGACCTGAGCCAAAATCAAGAGTCACATGCTCAGCCGACCGAGCCACCCAGGAGACCCTACTTTATTATTACTTTTTAACAACATTTATTTTTAAAAAGTCTCAGCTCTACAGAATTGTGAAGATAATACGGCTTCCATACGCCTGCCCGTTTCCCCATCATCAACCCCGAACATCAGCTCGGGTCCCTGCCTTGCCAAGGGGGTGCAGGGCGCAGACCCGCGTCGCGGATGAGATTTCCAAGGCGCTTCGGTCCCGGTCCCGTCCGCACGCGCCCGCCTGCCCGCATCAGCCGGGGTGCCCGAGGCCGGACGGCTCCGGGGCAGGTGGTGAGCCCCAAGCCAGCCTCTCCGTTGACCCAGGTGGACACGGGGCTAGGGTGTCACCAGCCTGGGAAAGGCTCCCAGTCCCTCCTGCTCCGGGACTTTCCTGCGGCTTCTGGAGAAAGGAGAGGTGGAAGGGGCGGCATCCACCGAGAGGAAACTGCAAGATCGAGCCGTCCCTGATGCAGGCCCTGCCGGGTGGGAGGAGACAGGGAGAGGTCGGTGGTGGGGCCTGGCAGGGCCAGGCGGGGCTCAGTGCCACCTGGGAGGACGGGAGCTTGGCACATGGCCCCGGGGCTCAGTGGGCACGCATGCGCATGCCGGGCTGGGCGAGGGATAGGGGAGGGCCCTAAGGAATGGAGGGGGCACCTGGCGGTGGTGGTGGGCGTCCTGGAGGACGCAGGGTAGCTGGGGGGTCTCCAGAGACGCCTCTAGGGGCAGCTGGACAAATGCTGGGTGGGGGGTTGGGTTTTCCCTTCCGCGTGCCAGGTAGGGGCGTGCTCCTGGCTGAGCCTCGCTTCCCAGGGAGGACGGGTGGGGGCCGCAGGCCCCTCCTGCCCAGGAGATCCTCCAGCCTATGCCTGTCTGGGTAGGCCTGTCACCAGCTCAGAGAGCGCCCCTCTATCTCCTGTCCCACATCCTGGGACTCCAGGAGCGCCCGGGTCCCCTACTGACACAGGTTGCCGTTGGTTCTCTCTCTGGCCTCCTGGCCGCCCCCCGCCCCAGCCTGTCACCCTTCCCTGGGCTGGCTGCAGGTGACAACAGCTCACCAGGCCCTTTGGGCCGTGTCCACACTCCATACAATGACAAGATGGTCCTTCCAGAAATGATATCCAGGTGGGCCTGTGCCCTGCTCCCGTCGGCGGCATCTGTCCACACAGGGACAGCGGAGACTGCTCACCGCAGCACAGCTCACAACACCCAAAAACGTGGGGACGAGCTAAGGACCCGTGGACGGGTCAACAGATAACACGTGTCCCCCACAAGCGAGGGAGCATCCCTCAGCCGGCAGGCAGGGGCTGCAAGGTACCGTCGTGCTGCTGCCCCCGGGACAGAGCTCGAGCCCACGCGGATGGCCCAGAAGTTCATGCAGAACGTAGGCCGCTGGGCAGCTCAGGCACCCTGCCACCGCTCACGCCTCCCCAGTGAGGTGGATCTCGGATCCCTGCTGGTCAGACGGGGAAGCTGAAGCAGCTGGTGACACCCTCAGGGGTCAGACTTCACCGCCGCTCCCCCACCCCACTGACTCCCGCCTCCAGGAAGCCCTCCCTGATCCGCTCCCTCACCGCCAGGATGCGAAGTCAACCCTGGGCTATCCGGCCGCCTGCACAGAACAACAATCTGGCCAGGTTTGAAGGGCTTTTTTCAAAACCCAACTTTTCGTCGGGTTGTGGCCTTCCGAGTCAGTGGCACTGCCAGAAGCGCTCCGCTCCTCTTTCACAAGCTCAGATCTGCGGCAGCCGGGCGGTGGGGATGTGGGCAGTTGCGGGCCAGGGTCCAAGGCCAGGCCGCCCCCGCAGCTTCCACTTCGGTTCCGTGGAGGCCTGAGGAGGCATCCAGCACGTTGGGAGACGGCTCAGGGCACACCCGGCCAAGTAGCAGCCTCGGAGGACCAGCCCGGCCCACCCGCGGGGAGGAGGGGGCAGGCCCCCCACCCTCCCAGCCACGCCCCGCTGCACCTGTCCCCGCCCCCGACTCAGTCTCACCAGGGGCGAGAAAAGGTTGGAGGCCACTCGTTACAAAACAGAAAACCAGGACGAGGACACACAACATGTTTTTATGACTTTTATTAAATCCTTACAAAACAATACAAAATTCCGGCATTGACAGTTGGTGTCAGGAAGATGAGCTGTATCCGTTCACCTGGCGTGGCGGTTAAAGTGCTTGGATGTTTTCCCCCCACTTTTAAAAAACCTTTTTTTTTTTTTTTTTGTCTTTTTTACACATCTTAACATTGAACATGGCCGTTCCCCTCCCCCAGTGTGGGGCGGCCTGGGGGCCAGGCGCATTCACAGTAACGGTTCTGACAGCCCCTCAGCTCCCACGGTCCGTGTGACATGTGGCGGGCAGAGAAGTGGCTGTCCCACCTTTGGGAAGAAGGAACAAAGCTCCTCACGGCTCGGCTTTCTAGAGTAAAACGGCAAAGGCGCCTGTGGCGGGCGGGGGCCCGTTCGTTTTTTACAAAAAGGCAGAATCCCCAGTTGCAAAACGTAGGATCACCGGTGGGCAAGAAACGGGGTGGGGCGGCCTCCCACGCCCCGGGGTCTTTGGAAAGGCCAGTCCACAGATCCGGGCGGGCGGGGGGGCCAGAGGGGCGGCAGTCCCCACCAGCCACGGGAGACTGCCACAGAAACGGCATCTGGGCCCCCCCGCCACGAGGCCCCCCAACATTCAAGTGTTCAAGAACAGGGAAGGAAGTCAACTGATATCTGAAAAATTAACAGAACGGGACAGACTAGAAGCCGGAGGGCTCTCCAGGCCCTGGCCGCTGTGCGGACCAGGCTAGACGCCGGGCCACGCTGCCCGGACTGGGGGCTGCGCGGGGCCCTCCCCGGCGGGCAGGAGCGCATGTGCGTAGAGAAGGGGGGCCCGTATTGCATAGTGTTTCCCGAGGACGAGGAGGGGCATCAGTCTCCCCAGGCCTGGCAGGCCCGACGTGTGAGCCCAGCGCCAAGGTGGGCAGAGGCGGGCACCGTGATTCCTGGTGCCCGGGAGGAGGCCGCGGTAGCAGCGGCCATTTTCCTGAAGGTGGGCGGGTCGAAACGCTGCCCTTGGGGGTGGAGGAGCTTCAGCGGGACCCCTGGGTGGGCCCTGGCTCTGAGGAGGAAGGGGGCTGATAGAGCTTCCACACCAGACCCCAAGGGCGACAAGGGGCGGGACGTGGCCATGGTCAGACTGAGCCCTGAGAAGGGGCACTCGGGTGCCCACAGTGGGGGTCTCTGGGACCCCCACGTTGGCTGACGGGCGTCTGTCCAGCCCCTCCCACTTCCTCCGGCACCGCCATCCTGGGGGGGGCAGCAGGTGCATCCCCCACCCGGGGTCAGCTGCAGCTTAAGGTCAAGGTTTGAGAGAGCCCCGATTGTCAGTTCGAGGCGGGAGGGGGTACAGCGGGCAGCCATGGAGCCCACCTGCCCCCACCCAGGCCCCCTCCCGCCACAAGGGAGACCTGAGAAACCCCCGCCCCACCCAGCCACCAGGGTGTCTCTGGGGTGAGGGGTTAAGGAGCTGCTGGGTCACTGGGGGGAGGTGTGGGGCGGGCCCGTCCCTGAAATACTGTGCGGGCTGGGGAGGGGCGCGTTCCTGGGCCCCCAGCTCTGGAAGACGACGATCGCCCTCCTCTCCTGAGTCACGGCGGGGCGGGTGGGCGGGTGGGGACCTTTCACAGTACAGGCGAGCCTCGGGGCCGGGGCAGCAGGGACCGGCAAGCCCAGCCACGCGCAGCCTTCCCTCTCCTCTCCCAGGCGCCTGCTTTGCTTTTAACACCTTTAAAGGGGAAGAAAAATGGGGGTGGGGCAGAAAAAAAGAGAAAAAACCCAACAGCAAAAACCTCATATAAAAATACCCCCCCCGACTGAGCTCAGTGCCTCGGAGCCCAGCTAGGGGAGGGCAGCCTGCCGGTCACCGGCTGGAAACAGCTTAAAAAACCTCTTCAGATTTGATGGGGCGGTGGGGGGAGGGGCGGGAGTGACCTATGTACAGGCGCGAGGGGTCACGCGTGGTCTCCCACCAGGACCACGGGGGCCGCAGACAGGCTGGCGCGCTGCCGCCGCTGGGCCAGCTTGCTCTGCGCAGGCGGGGACAGCTGCAGGCAGCGGGAGGCGGCCCGGATGAGCACGGGCGGGCCCTGCCCCTCCTCCCCCGCCGCGTCCTCTTCGCGCTGGGCCAGCTGCCGGTTCACCGCGATGGCCTCGGCCGCAAATGACGTGAGCTCTTTGGCACAGCTGTTCCTGGGGAGGGGACGGTCGCAGAGGTCGGCGGGGGGGGGGTGCTGCCAGGCAGGCCCCGATCCCCTGGGCAGTCCCCTGGGGGAGGGGCTGCAGCCTCCCTGGGGGAGCGACCTGGCCCCCCATGGGAGCTCCATCTGTCAGCGGCAGCGGCACTCAGAGGGCTCCCCAGCCCACCCATTTACAGAGAACTTCCCATCTTTCTTGAACGTCCAATCTTAACCACCCCCCACTCAATGCCCCCACTCAGGGCCCCCCGCAGCCTCACCTCTGCAGGACCATGGGTGTGGGCAGAGTGTTCTCCGGAGCGCACTGTGAGGAGACAGGACGGCCAGGGCTGAGGGCCAGGGCTCAGGAGCAGCGCCCAGTGGCACCCCTGCGTCCAGCTGGCTGGGGCCAGGGGTCAAGGGGTGCACCTGCGGGAACTGAGCCAGGCCAAAGGGAGCGGGAGGGGGCGGGAGTCCAGCAGTGGCCCACGGGACCTGCTCTGCGCCCCCTCCTGCGTCCACTCCCGGGTCTCCTGACGTCCCAGAAGGGCACGGGTGCCCCTCCAGCGGCTCGCCCTGAGATGAGGGCCCCAGGCTTGGTTCCCTGGGGAGCCCCAGTGCAATTTCTATTTCTGGTTAAGACCCTTGCCCTTGTGCCCTTCTTGCCCTGGACTGGCAGCCAGGCTCGCTGACCGAGGGCCAGAAAACCGGCAGGCTCTCCCCAGCTGGGTGGGGACAGGGAGCTGGGCAGGGGGCTGGCAGGCTCTGCCAGAGGCCTGCGGCCTGCCCAACCACTGGACAACCCCTGCTGCTCCGGGCAGGTGAGCGAGGCCAGAAGGGGCCCCAGCACTTCACCGAGTGGCACTGGCAATCCCAAGCCCTGGCTGGTGGCAGCTGCTCCATGTCCCCGCTATGCCTGTGCCCCCCCCCCACCCCACGGCCACCGGCCGGACAGAGCCCCACACCTACGTGGCGGCTGGGAGCCGCTGCCGGCCTCCCCAAGGCTCCCGGACACCCACCCCAAGTCACTCCCCAGCTCCCTGGAGGCTGTGTGGAACAGGAGGCCCTCGTGGGGCTCACTCACCCCCTGCACCCAAGGGTGCTGCAGAACTTGGGCGGCGCTCAGCCTCTGCTTGGCGTCGCGGACAAGCAGCTTTGAGATGAGGTCTTTGGCAGCAAAGGAGATGTGTGCCCAGTCCTTCTCGGGAAACTCATACTTGCCCTCCTGGATGCTCTCAAACAGCATGTTCTGCGGGTCAGGGCAACAGGGGAGCGACGGGTCGGCTGCGGGCAACAGAGCCCCCACAGGGACGCTGGCCAGCCGGGACCCAGAGTTGGTCTCCCCGGCTTAGTGGTGAGCTCTGCCAGGGGCCCCGGGCCACCAGACAGCCTAACCTATGATCTGGACACATGGCAGGGTGCAGTGGGTGTGGGGCCCCCACGGGGTAGGTGAGGGGTCCCCGCGGGGTGCAGGGGGCGCACAGGGCGCACGGGGCGGCTGCGGGGCCCCCGCGCACCTGGCAGGCTGGGCAGGCCTCGCCGCGGTCCCAGCCGCAGTCGCTGCCGCAGTGGCCCACGAAGGGCGGGTAGCCGCTGAGCAGGATGTAGAGGATGACCCCCAGGCTCCAGAGGTCGCAGCGCTTGTCGTAGATGCTAGCTTCCTCACTGAAGGCCTCCACCACCTCGGGGGCCATGTACTCGGCCGAGCCGCACTGCGGGCGGGACCGGCGTCAGGAGCCCGCGAGGGGGATGGGCGGCGCCGCGGGCCGGGACTTCCCGGGCGTCACGTGAAGGCCCCGCCGCAGGGTCACCGGGGCCGCGGCGCCCAACGCCCCGCCCGCCCCCGCCCGGCCAATCAGAGGCAGGCTAAGACGCCCGCCCCGCCCCTCCACCCAATCAACAGGTGGCAGGTGCTCGCCCCGCCCTGCCACCCAATCAGCGGCCGGGAGCCAGCCCCCGCCCCGCCCCCTTCCGCGGGGCCAATCAGCGGCTGTTGCTAAGCAAAAAGCCCCAGCTCGGCGGCGCTGGGCCGGCAGCACCTCGAGGTTACGCAACCGCAGCCCCGGAGCAGGTCTGGGCGCGCCCGCGGCTCACCGGGGTGAGCAGCTCCGGAGTGGAGATGGGGGAGCAGTCCCCGTTGAGTTTGATGCCGCTGCCCAGGTCGAAGTCGCAGATCTTGACGGGGGAGACCTGGGAGGGGTGGGCAGAGGCCCTGAGGCAGGGGTCCCGGCCCACCCCGCCCTGGTCGCAGGGGCCGCTCCCCAGCGCCCTCACCTGGTTGGGGTGCTCGCACAGGATGTTTTCCGGCTTTAGGTCCCTGTGGGCGATACCTGCAGAGAGAACCAGGGCAAGTCCGTGGGAGCATTTTCCGGGAGTCCCAGGGCAGGTGGAGTGGGCGCCAGGCGGGCTGCCCCGGGGGACCACCCCACACACCTTTGTTGTGCAGGAAGTCCAGGGCACTGGCCACGTCCTGCACCACCACGCTGGCCTCCAGCTCGTTGAAGTGCCGCCGCTTGTGGATGTGGCTCAGGATGGAGCCTGGGGCCCGGCCGCAGCGGAGGGAGAGAGCACACGGTCACCTGGGCGCCTCCAGGCCACTGCCCAGCAGCACCCGCTTCCCCCACACAGGGACACTCTGATTCTGGCCTCCTGGGGCCCAAAGCCTGGACGGCAAGTTCAGACCCCACAAGCCACACACAGGAGGGGCAGCTCTGAGAAGTCCTGTGGGGTGGCCCAGCCCACAGCCCATCACAACCCAGCGGGAAGGGTCTCCCAGGCCCCACGTACCGCCCCGCATCTTCTCAAACACCAAGTAGAAGCGATCCTCCTCCTCAAAGAACTCTATCAGCTCTAGAACGTTCCTGGGGCACAGGGGGTTGGAGAGGCAGGAGAGGACAAAGGCTTCCTGAGGTCCCTGTGCACCGACCCCTCCACACCCCTGTCTGCCCACCCGAGACCCTGCCTGTAGGGACACACTGGACGCTCTTGAAATGCTTGCTGGGGATGACGAACTATTCAGGCCCATTCATCCACAGAGAGCTGGCTCTGGGCCCAGTGTGTGGCGAGGTGGGTCACATTACCTGTGTCCCTGGCACTGGTACAGTGTCTCCACCTCCCGGAAAACCCGACTCCGAATGTGGCCCGGCTGCTTCTCGATGATCTGGAAGGGGGCGGGGCAGGAGCTGGAGCAGCTGCGTCAGCCAGACCCTCCAAGGCCCGCAGGGCCCCTACCTGAAATTCACTCTGTGCCATGCCTAGGACCCCATTAGCTCTTAAATCTTAAGTTCTAAGAAGCTGAGTTCTTCTTCCGGGGCCCAGAATTCACCAGCAGTCAGAACTATGGCGTCACCACAAGCTTGGGGGGAGGGAGGAGCAACATGTTTCCCAAGTGGCACCAGGGGAGAAACAAGCAGGACAAGCAAGAAAAGAGCTGCGCCTTCTCCACTCCTGACCCCACAGGCCTCGGGGGCATGTTTGGGGTCTGGGACTCCTACAGAATGCCCCTTCAGGGTGTCAGGGTCCCTGGAACTGGGCAGCCTCCCCTCCCTGACCAGGACACTGGTGGCCACTGAGTGGGCTCCCAACCCACCCAGGGGACTGGGGGGGCCTTGGGGTACCTGGCCACTGGCCATGCTGTCCCTGCCTGCCTCAGTGCCAAGTCTCACCTCCGGTTTCACAACTGTCTGGGCAGCTGCCTGGGGTCCCTCAGGCTGCCCAGATGGGCCCTCCTGCCAACGAGCTGGCACAGTCCCCTGGGACTCAGCCTCAGGAAGCCAGCTTCTGCCCCCAATCCCCTCAGGCACCCAGGAGCTCTGAGGACCAGAGGGTGCCCCAGCCATCTTTGCTCCCAGAAGTGGGGACAGGTGTCTGCTGGCTCTTTCCGGGCAGCCCCGGCCCCCACTGGGGACCTCTCCCCAGGCTGGATCTTCGGCCCCCTCTCCCTGGGCTGGTGAGGCAGGCAGGGTCACCCCCCGGCCCAGAGTTCTCTGTCCAGCACACCGGCCTGGGGAGGGGGGAACATGGTGTGTCCCCCCAGCTCATTCCTGCAGCAGGCAGGCGTGATGGCTACTTGCTGCCAGGGCCCAGCCCATGCCCTGTGCCACCTGTCTGGTGATAAGCACCTCTGCCGAGAGGCAGAGCCACCGGATTCCAGGGCCTCCTGACACAATGCCAGTAGCCACCTCCTCTGAAGGAGCTCTGGGCGGTCTGGCTAGGACCCCGCCTTCGTGGAGGACAACGCGGGCCCCACATTTACGGGAGGTCACACAACAGCATGAGAAAGTCGCAGTGCCCAACAGTGATAGGAAGCCAGGCTGCCCGGCAGGGTCCCGAGCAGGAAAGCCCCCAGTGCAGAAGTGCTGGAGGCGAATCATCCAATGCCCGCGGCACCTGGTCCTCCGTCCTGGGCCGCCATCCTCCTCGGACCCCACCACACCCAGAGGCAGGGTCGCCACGGAACACTGCAAGGTTTCTCAGAACACAGGGTCACACTACCTGGCCAAGAAACACAAGTTTTCCAGACCACCTGGCCACACCGTGGGTCAGGGGCCACATGGGAACACCCAAGAGGTCCTTCTGGGCCTGCCCTGGTTTCCCCGTATGCCAAGCCTCCTCGGGCCCCAAGTAAAGCGTGGTCTTTTCATCCTTGTGACCAGCGTGGAGAGCCACCTGTCAGTCCTAAGGTATGGCACGAGAGGACCTGGCAGACAAGAGCCAGCTCTGACCGAAGCCCCTAGCCGCCTGGTAGGGAGCTGGCCCTCGTGGTCACTTCCTGCCCAACCTTGGGGGCTCAGGCCAGTCCGACCTAGATTCCCAGGGGTGGCCTGACTCACTGGCCCTAAGGCCATTTTTAGACACTAGTTTTCCCCAGCTGCTGGTCCCGGGGCTCGGATGCCAGCTCCCCTCCTCCCGCCACCCTCCGCCAGTGCCAGATCCCAGGCGCTGCGGGCAGAGGTAAGGGGAGCCGCCCGGGCGCTGATGCTCACCTTGACCGCATACTCCTGGTTAGTGATGAGGTTGACACAGGTCTGCACTCGGGCGTGGGCGCCCTCCCCAAGCACGTCCTCCTGTAGCTGGTAGACGTCTATGGAGCGGGGTGGGGGGGGAGGGGTCGTGAGAGCTGCCCCAGGCCGGCCCCCATCTCGCTCCTCGCCCCGCCCCCGCTGGCGCCCACTCACCCTCGAACCTGCCGGAGAAGCTGTCAGTGGCCCGGCACCGCTTCTTCTTCTTGCCTCTCTTCTTGGCGTCCGGGATGTCGATGGGCTGGCTCGCGGGCATATCTGCACTGGGAGACCCAGAGGTGAGGCCCACCCTGCCCAGCAGGCAGTGGCCCCCTGCGGCTCCTGGGGAAGCCCCCCTCTCTCTCGGGCCTCACCAGGGCGGGCAGGGCGCTCCAGGCTGAAATTGGTCTCCCCGTGATGGGTCTGGTCTAAGGAGAAGGCCAGCTCGAAAGGATTCTGCCCCTGTAGGAGGAGGAGAGGCAAGAGCGCTCAGGCCCCGCCCAGAGAGTGACCAGGCCCACCCCGTGTCCACAAGTCAAGGGGAACAAAGCCTGGCTTTGCCGGACTGTGAGGAAATGGTCACCGCTCCCCACACCACCTAGCCCAGGGCTCTTGGGGCGTCCAGGAAGGGGATGCGGTGTGGGGAGGGCCCGTGAGCGGGCAGAGGGCTGGGCGTGAGTCACCGTGGTGCCCAGGCCACGCCTCACACCTTGGTTGTTCGCCGCTGCAGAATGGGGACAAGCTCCGTAGCCCGGCTGGCCCCCTGTGCTGCCCAGGATCAAAGGCAGCAAGACCATCAGTGGGAGGGCTGAGTCACCGGCTTCTAGGCGGGCTTCCCAGCAGGGGCGGCCCTGCCCGCTTTCCCACCGCCTCCCATGCAAGGCACTGGTCTTTCCGGTCTCAATTTCCCCTCTGCTGAATGGGCAGCCACTGCCCTCCTGGCCACATACTGCTCCCTCTGTGGTCCCACTGTCACCGGTCCCACAGTGTCACTCCCCCAGACTCTGCAGGCTCACAAAATGGGGCTCCAAGGCCTTGGGAGAGAGTGTAAACCCCGGCCGCCCTCAGCCTGGCCCTGCCCAGGCCATAGCCGGCACTGTCCCGTTTCAGCCCCGGACAGAGCCCCTCACAGGCCCCCGTGCCCAGCCACGAGAGCGGCCCTGTGACAGAGAGGCCCACACGAGGCTGCCCACCAGTCCCCATGACTGGGGAAGGCGGCTGGGGGTTGGAGGAACCATCCCGTATGCCCCGCAGGACTGCTGGAACCACTCTCTGCAGAGGACATGGCCCGGGGTGAGGACTGACAGCCCCGGCATGAGGTGTGCAGCCTTGGAGGCTGGGGCACTGAGGCACAGCCAGGTTCCCTCAGGAGCCACCTCTAATTCAGGTCCCCGAGCCCTAGCAGTCTAAGTGGCCAGGGCCTCGGGTGGGCGTGGGGGGCCTCTGTGCGTAGTGGTGCTGCTGATGCTGGGTGACCTGGGCCCAGTCACTAGCCCTCTCTGGGCCTCACCATGTGGGGCCAGGCTCTGGCTGGTGGGTCATCCAGAGAAGAAACTCCAGGAAAGCCCTAGAGAGACCCTGAGGGGCCCGGAGCTGGGCCAGATTCCTACAGACAGGACGCCCGGAAGCCAGGCCGGCAGCAGAGGGGGCAGGCGGAGGTCAGAGGGAGCGGCTGCAAAACACGCAGGGGCCCTCCCAGCCTCCCACCCGCCCTGCAGATAGTTGCTAGGAGGCCCGGGCTGGGCAGGGGAGTGGGAAGAAGGGAGTCCTCCTGCCAGCCAGCTCAGGGCTCGTCCGCTGGCCTGGCCTGGCCCGGCCCGCTGAGGACTCCGGCCCCTGTGGGGACGCAGGCGGACAGCAGGCTGGAGCGCCAGCAATCAGCTCACCGATAAGACTCCTCCCCAGGCACCAGGTTACTCCTCGCACCTGGGAGGAGGGGCTCCAGGGTAACCACATGGAGGGGTGATAAAACAAGAGGCCCGCAGTCAGCAGCCAACACCGTTACCCACCAACCCACCAGCCACCTCACCTTGGGCTAGTGACCTCAGCCCCAGGCCCGACAAACATCTGTGGGGGAGATGGGGGGGAGGGCATGAGGACCCTAGGGTGTCTTCTGGGTCCCCTCGCCGCCCTCACATGCCTGTCCCGCCCTCTTACGTGGAGACAGCAAGAGTGACCAGGCCGCCCCCAGGGGAGAGCCAGCTCCCGTGTCCTCGTCACTATGTGCTGGGGGGACCTAGGGCAAACCCCTGCTCTTTCCGGCCTCCAATTTCCCAGCTTACAATGGGAAAAGCGTATTGGGAGATGGCTGGCAGAAGCCTGTCCCTGCTGAGCCACTGCTGGACAGTGGGGGGGAGGGAGCTGGCCCCAGCCCAAGGGAGCAACCTTAGTGTGCTGGGAGGACAGTCCTAGAGTAGCCGGGAGGGCCATCTCAGAGCTGAGGCTCCCCGTCCAGCGCTCCTCCCACCCCCTCAGCACTCCTGTCGTCCCACCTGGGCAAAGCCTCTGGTCCCAAGCAATGTGGGCGGGCTGGGCCTAGGGCGGGCCTCAGGCCTCCAGTCAGCAGGCCTTGGCAGGAGGCAGCTGGAACCATCCAGAAAGTTCGAGTTTGATTTGGCCGCGGTGCTGGCCCCTCACACTGACCCTGTCTCAGCTACTGGCCAGCACCAGGAGGGAACAGACCACTGGCAGTGATATCTCAGGTTCACCCCCCACCCCCACTTCAGCCCAGTCCGGGACACCTGGATGTGCCAAGGCTGTTGCTGCCCTGGGGTGTGGGGGGGGGGAGCACACAGATGACAGGCGTGTGGGCAGAGGTGGGGCACGCTGGCCTGAGATGCTGGCTGGACAGGCCTGGGAATTCTAACCCAAACAGTCTCAGCTTGCTCCTCCCACCCCCGTGCACCGCACGCCCGTGTGTATACACACACACACACACACACACACGCGTGCGCACGCCTGCACACACACCCAGGTCCTGCCTTCTTTACAGGGCAACAGGTCCCTGCCCAAGGAGGCCCAGGGAAGCCATTACATAACGCGGCTGGCGGGGTGGGGCGGCCGTTGACATCACTGCGTCCCCTGAGCCAGCCCTGCGGGGCCCCAGCCCAGCACCTGCCCGCCCCCCAGCCCCCCCGCCTAGACTTGCTCATCTAAGACCAGGACTCGGCTGCAGCCTCGGGGCCACCGCAGAAACTTCCCGCTCCCACAGGAAATAGCACTTGGGCCTAGAGTGTCTGGGAGGTGCAGGGCTGGGGGGGCAGCCAATCCACTCCCCTGTTCGGTAGACCACCTAGGAGGGCTTTTGGGGACCTGCAGCCCTACCTCAGATCCCTGGAGGAAAGGCCCCACAGACCCACAGGTTGAGGGCGCAGAGAGCTGGACTGTGGCCTGCTGGGCTCCCTGGCTGGGGTTTGCAGGGGACAAACAGCCAGGTGCCCCTAGGGGCTGCGGGCCCCAGCCCCACTTGGGTTTCTTGGAGGAAAGACCCTATAGTCCCCAAGGTGCTGGGGCCTGGCCTGTGGGCCAGGGTTGGGCCAGACGCAGGGTGGGGGGCAGGCACGAGCCCCGGAGTTGGGGGGAGCCTGGGGGTGGGTGGGCTACGCGCCCCCCACTGGCCACTCGACCGGTCCAGCCCCAGGCGATCCCAAGCCCACCCGGCCCTCACCTTGAACGAACGGTGGAAGCCCTGAAGTTCGGCTGTTTTCTTCTGCACCATCTTCTGTCCGGGCCCCGCCAGCGGGGGAGGGGACGGCGGGCCCGGGGGGGCGGCCCGTGGGCGGGGGGCGGCCGGGGAAGGGACCCTGCAGGCGGGAGCAGACAAAGGAGAGCGTGAGTGGCTGCGGCCAGAGCGCCGGGAGCCCGGGCCGCCGACGCTCGATCCCCGAGACCCGGCCGGGGCCGGGCCAGGGTCGCTGGGCCGCACTCACCGGGGTCGGGCTCGGGCCGGGGCCGGGGCCGGGGCCGGACTGCTGCCGCCGCCGCCCGAGACACGCAGCCCGGAGCCCGCTGCGCGGACCGCGCGGGGAACAGCGCCGCCACCGCCGCCACCACCGCGGACTCCTCCGCCTGGGCCGCCGCCGCCGCCGCCGCCGCCGCCGAGAGGAGCCGAGCGCGCCGCCCTGCCGCCGCCTTTATAGGCCAGGCTTCGCCCCACCCCACACGCATGCCCCGCCCCTCCCACACGCGCTCAGCGGGGGTGGGGCTGGAGGGCCCTTCGGGCCAAGTGCGGCTGCGCACTCGGGCCGTGAGGGGTGTCCGCGCGCGTGCGCGGTGAGGTGCGCGGGGCTTGGGGGAAGGATCCGGGAGGGTTGCTGACCGTTGCCGGCAGGGGTGTGGGTGGTGGAGGGGCTGCCTGCGGCCCTGGGAGGCCCGTGGGTCCCTGGCACGCCCGTGGGTCCCTGGCACCGAGCTGGAAGCGGCGCTCTGCGCTGTGGCAATACCCCCAGGAAGCCGGCCAGGGCCTGGGATACACTGACTCCTTTGGGCGACTTCCCTTCCCTAGAACATACAGGGCTCCCTCTCGCAGCTTTCCAATCCCAGAACGTGCTGTGGCTCGGTCCTGATTGATCCTACAAGCTGCCATGGGCCCCTGGTGCCTCTCGCTGATCCTGGCTCTGGCTGTCCTGCTGGTGCACCCCAAAAGCCTTTGAGACCCAGCTGCCTCCTCCAGGGAGCCCCCCAGGGGTTTGCCCTGTAGTTGGCAGAGAAAGGGAACCACTGGGATGGGGACTGAGATCTATGAAAGACCTTCCCTCAGTCCTGCAAAGGAATGTTTCAGAGAGAGCAGGGGCCCAGAACCAAGAAAGAGCCCAAAGGGTGGGGGCAGCCAGGACGGGGGGGGGGGGGGGGGGGGGTTGTTCCCCCCCCCCCCCCCCCCCCCCCCGGCCGGGGGGGGGGGCCGGCGGGGGGGGGGGGGGGGGGTTTGTTGCCTCCCAACCCCCGCCCTGACCCGGACTTGGGTAGAATCCGTCCTTCCTGAGCTAGGCCAACTCCCTGTCCCCAAAGTACTGTGGCGTAGAGCCCTCAGACTCCCCGTACCCTGGGCACACGGAAGTGCGCGTTTGTGGGCTGGACCAACCTCCCTGTCCTCCACGCTGCTTGTCCTACTAGAGGCTTTCCGCCTCCCATACCTCGTTGTCCCCCAACCAGGCCCCACTGACGTGAAGCTGAATGGTCCCCTTCTAGTGGGGCGGCCTCTATGTGCCCCCGCCAAGGCCACACCTGACCTCAGCCAGCACCAGCCCCCTACCCCCGCCCCATCTCCACCCCCTGCGTGTGTGTGTGTGTGTGTGTGTGTGTGTGTAGACATACAGGTCTGCTCCAGGTGCCTGGGGTGGGGCCGTCAGACCTGCTTGCCCGGGAGAAGTCTCCTCATTCTCCCTCCCTCTCCCAGCTGTCCCCTCCCACCCCTGCCCTCAGGCCAGGGCCCTCTCTGTCCCCTGCTGGGCTCAGGTGGGTACTGAAGGGCCACTGTCCCTCCTCAGAAGCCCAACTCCATGACAGCACAGATCTGTCCATGGGCCGTCCAGAGCCCAGCACAGGGCCTGGGACACAGCAAGTGCTTCCTGAATACTGCTGAAAAGATTGGGTGTGTTTGAGTGTGTGTGCACATGTGTGTGCAAAGGGGTATGTGTCTGTGTCTGTGTGTACAGGGGTTGAAGTGTGTTAGCTTCTCACACACTGGGAGACTTCAAAGAGCAGAAATTTCTGCTCTCAGATTCGGGGGACCAGGAGTCTGAAATCAAGGTCTAGGCGGGGCCACACCCTCCCGGAAGGTTCCCAGGGAGGATCCTTCCTGCTTCTCCAGCTTCCCGGGCGGGCGGCTGGTGGTCCTGGAGAGTGCCCCAGTCCCTAGGCCCCCAGAGGCCTTGCCCGGGTCCCCGCCCCCACCTCCAGGCGGCTGTCTGCTCGGCCACTCTGCCCTCACTCTTCCCAGTCCACCTCAACGTAACGAATTCCACCTAACGAGGCCCCGTGTCCAGATGCCACATTCACAGGTTCCAAGGGTTGGGTTCTGGGGACCGCAATTCAATCCACAGCAGTGAAGGAGGTCCACACCGCAGGGTGGGTGTTTAGCCGTGTTCACCCTCCTGTGTGGACCTGCGGGGGTTGCCATTCACACGGACCTCAGGGAACAGACACGAACGAAGGCCTGCCCTTGGCCCGTCTTACCAGGGGCAGCCAAGCTCAGGTCCCGGGGTCCTGATCCTGGAGCCTGGCCGGTGGGGGAGGGGGCAGGCTTGTCCCCAGCTCTGGGCACTGTTCAGACAAGCTGCCTCACCCGCACACAGCCCGCACAGCTGCTTCCTCCGCAGGCGCCGTGTTGTAGATGGGAAGAAGGGGCAGGGGGCTGGCCCCTACCTCTGGGATCTTTCCCGCAGGGGCCGCCCTCGGCACTAGTGACATAGGGGCCGGTCATTCTCTGTAGGGGCCGTCCTGGGCACTGTGGCCCCCACCCACCTGATGCACCAGCACCCCCAGTTATGACAACCACAAATGTCCCCGAACCTCACCCGGTGTTCCTGTGGGGGGGTGGGGCAGGCTCACACCCCCCAAGGGACCCCTTGCTTCTGCCCACCCAGTGAGCAGAGTCCTGTAACCCCCTGCCCTGTGGGTGAGCAGGTGGGGACCACGAGGGGAGCACACCCTTCTGTGAAAGCTGGCGGGGGTGGGGATCGCGGTGCACACAGGGCCTGTCCCCACCAGTGGGGCCGTGTGTGATGTGCACACGGGCACGGGCTTCTGTGCACAGCTGGAGGAGCGCACACATGTGTGTGTCCGTTGCTGATAGTGGGGTGCCCAGTTAGTCCACACACATCCCCTGAACAGGTCAGGGCTGAGCACCGCCCCCCCGAAGGTTCTGAGACCCCAGGTCTGAGCCTGGGTCTGACCCTGGGACAGGGGCCTGTGGGTGCCCGACTTACGCTGAGCAAGGAGAGGCAGCCAGGCCCACCTCGGCCCGGCCTGCTCTGGGGGCGATGGGGGCTGCCAGTGGGAATGGGGAAGTGGAGGGACCTCTGGGCCCAGCCTGCGGGCTCACAGACCCGAGCCCTGTCCTGCTGCGGGCCAGCCGCGGACCCGGCCAGCCGGTCTTCCTCCTCCAGGAAGGCCCTGTTCCTAGGCCAAGCTCCCAGAAGTGCTGGGTGCCCAGGGGCCAGGGAGGGAAAGGGGGCCTCGGGGTATCTGCCAGCTACCCTGCCCACCTCTCCTCGGGCGCCCGGTTCCTCTGATCTGCCCCGGCGGGCGGAAGGTAGTGTGCCAGCGAGGCCGGAGGACCAGGTCGGGGCCCGCCCCTCACACCCGCCCAGCTCCTGGCGATCATCAGTGGGGCGCAGGGAGGGGACGAGCAGTTCCGGCCAAGGCAAAGGACAGAGAGCCAGTGCGCAGGGCAGGTAGGGCCCAGGACTCCCCCAAACCCCAGAGGAGACACCAGGCAGGTCCTGACTCCCCCCTTAGGGCCCCTGCATCCCCTGCCTCCTTTGAGCCGGGAGGCAAGCTGGCTGTGACGGGTGGTGTCCCTTCTGGCAGGCCCCTCCCTGGCCTGGCTAAGCAGCCAGAGCCCTGGGGAGTGGGGGGCTTGGGTGTGCAGTGTTGACCTCCTGGGTAGCGTCTGGGGGAATCCAGGAAGCTCAGGCCTCCACAACCCAGCAGATAGAGCTCCCAGATTGAGCCAAGAGACTACAGAACACCCAGTTACATTTGAAATCTCAGATAAACAGGAATATTTTTCAGTGAAGGCGTAAGTATATCCCAAACAGCCAAACAGTTATTGTTTACGTGAAATTGGAATGGCACCCGGGGTCCTGTATTTTACCTGACAGCCCTGTGGGAGGCGATGGCAAAGACCTTTATCCCCCAACACTAAAAACAAGGCCCCAGTTTGACCGTGCGTGTGAGTATGACCAGATTTGGGCGTGCACGTGTGTCTGTGCACGTTTGGAGAAGCGCGGAGCCTGGATCTGTGTAGGGCAGAGCCTGTGCACACGTGGGAGCTGAGTGGAGGTGTGTGCACACACAGGAGAGAGCAGCGGGGGCCTGTGCGTGGGGCTGAGGGCCGAGCGGACGGTGTGTAGACAGTGCTGGGACGTCTGCAGTACCCTCACAAGCCAGTGCCTTTGGGGGAAGGGCTGGGCCTCTCCCTCTTTTGCTCAGAGCCAGGCCCCTGACTCACAGAGGGACTCAGGGCTGCCCTAAAGCCCTGAGCTGGTGTGGGAGGATCGGGGTCGCAGTGCGGCTTCTAAGGAGGATCAGGGTGTTGGGATAAGGACTGGCATTTGGAGCAAGGGTGGCTGTGGGCATAGGGACAAGTGGCGCCCCACCTGGCCTGTACCCTCCCCGCATATTCCCTCCTGTCTGGCCCTCCATGGACAGGAACCCCCAAGCTCCAGGAGCACCCCAGAGAAGTGGGGGGTCACAAGCTAGGGCTTCTGGCTGTGGGGCCATGCGGCAGGAACGTCTGATGCAAGTGGCTGTAAGTGTCCCTTCCTGCTGACTGACTCACAGCCCGCTCCATTCCGGTGGCTCAGCAGTCCTGGGGATGGAGCCAGGGCGGCTGTCCTCCATGGGGGTGGGGGAGGGAAGGGAGAAGAGAAAGCAGGGGTGGGTGTGGTCAGGAGTCCTGGGCTGCCCCGCCTGCTTGGCTGTGGGTGCCTCAGCCACCATGGGGCGTGCGCGTGTCCTGTCTCCCATGGATCGGTCACTGGAAGTCCCCAAGGTGGGGGCAGGGGTGGGGCTGGGGGCAGGCAGGGCCGGCCCAGCAGCTGGCCAAGGGCCACCACTCTGCCCCAGTGTCGGAGGATGGGGCCCTTGGCCTGTGATTTTTTTTTTTTTTAAGATTTTTTTTTTTTTAATTTATTTATTTGTCAGAGAGAGTGAGCACAGGCAGGCAGAGCGGCAGGCAGAGGCAGAGGGAGAAGCAGGCTCCCTGCGGAGCAAGGAGCCCGATGCGGGACTCGATCCCAAGACGCTGGGATCATGACCTGAGCCAAAGGCAGCCGCTTAACCGACTGGGCCACCCAGGCGTCCCTGGCCTGTGATCTTGTTTCCTCTCTGCCCAGTCCTCCAAGGTAGTGGACATGCAGGTGGCTCTTGGAAAGCCAGATCTCCCACTCCCAGCTGACCTGCCCAACAATATCCTGGGGCATCATGTACAAGAGCCCCCAGTTTGAGGGAGGGGCTGGGGCTTTCAGGCATGTGTGCAGGTCCTGGGAGGGACACGGCCATGGGAGCACGAAGAGAACAGGTGATGCAGTAGAGAGGGAAAAGGAGGCAGATGTAAGGGGAAGCCCAGTGCTGGCAGGCCACACCGCTCGGGTCACCTAGCCCCAGGCCTCACCCAGAGTGGGCTCCATGCTGCAGAAAGCTCAGTCATGCCCTGGCGTCGGCTGACACCCTGTCCTCATGCCTGTCATCATGAAATCTAGTGACAGAAGGGACTTGCAAATGAGATTAAGGACCCCGAGGTCGGGATTCCTGGGTGCCCTGCAACCTCGTGAGGTTCTCAGGAGAGGGAGGCAGCAGGTGGGCCTCCCAGAGATGGGCAGACCCCGCACTGCTGGTGGGGAGGTTGGAGCCCAGCCCTGCCCACTCCAGGGTTTTACTTCTTTTCCTTTTTTTTTTTTTTTTTTAAGAATTTATTTTTTTGACAGAGATCACAAGTAGGCGGGGGGAGGGGAAGAGGGTCCCTGCGAGCAAAGAGCCCGATGCGGGGCTCGATCCCCGGACCCTGAGACTACGACCAAGCCCCCCAGGCGCCCCGCACGCCAGGGCTTTAGCCCGCGAGTCCTGTGTGGGATTCCCGACCTCCGCAAGGGTCACAGACTCGACTTCCGTCATCTGAAGGCCCCGAATCTGCTGATGCCCACAGCGGCCGCAGGGCTCCCCCAGGCACGGACGCCTCGTCGGCCACTCTGGGCCGAGCCGGGTGAGGCAGGTGCAGCCGGGCCGCAGGGCGCACGGCCGCTGGCACGAAGGGCGACAGCGGACGCGGCGGGGGCCCCGCTCCGGCGTCCGGGGGCCCCTCCCCCAGGGCGGGATCCGCTCGCGCGGCCGAACGCTCCCGCGGCCCCGCCGCCTCCGAGCCCTCCGCGCCCTCGGCAGCCGCACGCCCGCGGCGCCCAGCCCGTTCCCACGCCGCCCCCGCGGCCCTCCTCCTCGTCCGCACGGCGGGGCCTCGCCCGGGGCTGGCGGGCGGCGAGGGCGCCGACGGAGGGCAGAGGGGACGCCGGGGTTCCGGCCCCGCGCCCTGGGGACTCGCGGCCGCCGCGCCTGCGCCCTGGCCACAGCGCGGGGCTCCGAGGGCCCCCGGCGGGAGCGGTTGCCGGGCAACGCGTTTGCGTCACCGAACCTGGCACGGCGCCCGGCTCCCAGGCTGTGGACGAGCAGGCCCCGGAGCTGGGCCAATAGGATTGCAGGGACTGAGCGCGAGGGGCGTGGCGAGGCGCAGAGTCCAGCCAATGGGGTTATCGGCCTCAGGGCCACGCAAGGAGGGCCTCGCCCCCTCTAAACGGACGGCGCTCCTCCCGCGGTGCCCGAGGTCAGGACCCGGGGCGCGGCCGGCCAGCCGGGGCTCCTTCCTGACGCGGTGTCCTCAGGTGCGCCCGGCAGGGGCGCGCGAGGGGCGCATCCGCACCCCGCTGCTTCCCGGCAGGGGACCGCTGCATTTATGCGGCGCCACGGTGTGCACCGAGCCGTCAGACCCCGCGGGGGGCAGGACCGCCCGGGCCTGGGCTCCGCGCCCGCCGCGCTCACCCCGGGCCGGGAGACGGCCTTTGCCACGACTCCGCCACCTGCAGGTCAGGGAGGTCGTCCCTGGGTCTCGGGCCCCAGTGCTCGGGCCGTGCCCCTCGGGCTCTCGGGCCCCAGCGGGAAGCAGCCCGCGGCCACCGTGTCCCTCCACCCGCACTGCCCCCCGTCGTCCCCGCGTCTAGGCCGACGGAAGCACAAACCAGGGGCAAGAAGGGGCGCTGGCCGACCCCGGGCGCAGGCAGCCCCAGGAGTGACCCCGAGCCCCTCACCGCCTCCTGTGATCCGAGCCTGCAGTGCAGCCCGCGGTGGCCCGTAGGGACGGGAGGGATCTGAGGCCAGCGCCCCTGCCCGGCTGCCCCAAAGAATAGGACTGGCGTCAGAGGGGTGGCAGGACCGAGATTTGAGGAGGAGGGGACAATGAGCAGGGCAGGGGCCCTGGGCCACGTCAGGCTTTGGCATGTGGACGCAGCTTCCCCCAGTGTCCTTCCTTCCTGTCCCTGCACCCCCCACCCCAGCCTCCTTGGACAGCGCTCCCTGGGCTGTCCTGCGGTGATCCTGTTCCCTGGCCTCCAAGATGCTGGCTTTAGGGGAAAACGGGTGGGGGGCACCTGAAAACCCTCAGTTCAAGTTCTGCAACTCGTTCAAAATGAAGTAAAACGGAAAGGAGCCCACCGGGGCGCCTGGGTGACTCGGTCGGTTTCGGCGCAGGTTGTGGTCCCGGGGCCCTGGGGTCGAGCCCCGCATCGGGCTCCCTGCTGATGAGAGTCGGCTTCCCCTCTGCCTCTGCTGCTCCCCCAGTCGTGCTCTCTCACTGTGAAATACATAAAATCTTTTAAAAAATTACTAAAAGGAGAGGCACACCACTATTAAGTAATTCCTTCTAAAATTGTATTGAAGACCTATTTATGTACTGGAGAGAGCGTGCAGGGGAGGGGCGACGGCAGAGGGAGAGCGAGAATCTAAAGCAGACTCTGCACGGTCCTTGGAGCCCAATGTGGGGCTCCGTCTCACCACCCTGAGATCACAACCTGAGCCCAGTCAGCCGCCCATCCGGCCACGCCACCCAGACTCCCCAGTTGTTAAGAATTTCCAAACATTGTTGTCCATCCCCCTTGCTGACCCGTAAAAGATGACCCTCCAGGGCGCGCAGCTGGACGTGTCCCTGAGGTTCCGTCCACCTGTTCTAGAAGCCGTCCCTGCTTCTGGGCCGGCTGTGGCTGGGGAGTGGGATTTTGAACCCCAGTACATGTGCAGCCCCAGCAAACCACGAGGCCCCCAGCCCAGGCCGATCCCAAGGGATGAGGCTGCCCCGGCCGTCCGTAGCCACTCGGACACACCAGCACAAACCCCCGGGCAGCTGGGCCCACAGAGTGGGCCGTGGGGTCCTCCAGGACCCCCGCCAGAATGCTTGTTATTGCCTTGGCCTGGCTGCGGCTGGTAGTCCTGGCTGATCCCAGAGCTGAGCTGGATCTGCTCCCACAAGGGGAGGAAAAGGCCAGCGGGGCCCACAGAGTACAGGGACCCAGGGCCGGGGGCCGCCTCTGGTGCTGCAACAGACCAGGGGCTTGCTGGGGCACCCAGCCATCCTGTGCCCATCTCTCACGGAGGCCGGGATTGGGACCCGGGGCCTGGTGAGGGGGTGAACCAGCAGTGTGGTAAGTCGGCCCTGGGGGTCCATGGGCGGGGGGGGGACAGGGACCTGACCATCTCCATGTCCCCGTGAAGTGCTAGAACAGGCCACATGTCACCAGTGTGAGATTTAGGCCAACCCAGTGACTGCCGGGAGCTCGGACAGACCCGGGGCCCAGCAGCAAACGGGGGGCCCACCTCCCCCAGAGTCTGCTCAGGACAGAAAAAGCTGTTGCCCCGGGGGCCTTCCTGGGAGCGGAATTCCCATGCAGGGACGGGAGGCCCTCAGCGGCGGCGGCAGAGCTGAGCAGCTGGGTTTGTTTTTCACCCGCTGTCTTTGGTTTGGAAAGAAGTGCCGATGGCTCCAGAAATATCTAGGAACGCAACCCCCCTGCTCCCGGGTGGTGACTGGAGTGGCATCAGAGGTCAGCAGACTGTAAACAGTGGCTTCAAAACAGCAGACCGCACAGAACTCTGCCCGTGGCTCCGGACGGCACAGGTGGTGACAGCCCCAAACTCTGACGGTCATAGGCACATAGCGGGTCCCCCACGCGCGGGAGTGTCCCCGGCCGCGACTGGAGGGAGGCCCCCACGCGCCGCCCCGGGGACGGACCCCGAGCCCACGATGCCCAGGGAGGGAACCAGACACAGGAGGCCACACGGCGTGTGAGTCCACCTGGATGACACGTCCAGACCAGGCTCCTCCACAGACGGGAAGGGGGCTCGCGGGGGCCGGGGGCCAGGAGGTGACAGCTGATGGGGACAGGGTTGCTTTTAGGATGGTGAGAATGTTTGGGAACTAGACAGGTGATGATTGCACAATTTTGCCAGTGGACAGTTCCCTTTGGAGGGGTGACTTGGGGGCACGCCAGCCACATCTTATTAATGATGTTGAGCAACCACGGAAGCCTGCATGTTGGTGGTTTGTGACACTGCACGGGACCAGCCAGCCACTCTACCACCCACCTCAGAAGCGTGGAGGCAGGTGCCTCCGGCCCCGGCCCCTGCAGACCCCTTGCCGGCAGCTGAGCGGGGACCAGCCCGGCAGGGCTGGACTCCGACCGTGCAGCCGCGGGGGGCCCACGTGCGCTGTGGGAAGCGGCCGAGCTCCGGCGACCCGTCCCGCCGCCCGGGCGCCGCTGGCTCGCACTGAGAACGAGGAGCCACCGCGGTGGCTTGAAGACACGCGTGTTCGCAGCCGTCGTGCGGCCCGGCCGCAGCCCCGCGGCTCCTCCCTGAGACACGGCGGCGTGTTCCCGCGCGACAGTCATGTAACGTCTGGCCATTCGCTTCTGGTTTCACTGCTACAGGCTCGCCCTGACAGTGGTCTCTGGTTATTTCATTTATTTACTTTTTGAAGACTTTATTTATTTGAGAACGAACGAGTGAACACGAGCAGGGGGAGGGGCAGAGGGAGAAGCAGGCCCCCCGCCGAGCAGGGAGCCCGCTGCGGGGCTCGATCTCGGGACCCCGGGGCCACGACCTGAGCCCAAGGCAGACTCTCGACGACGGAGCCCCCCCGGCGCCCCTGCTCTTATGTTTTAGATTCACCGACAAGGAGTGAGTCTGAGAAACCCTAGGTCCCCACTCTCGGCCCCATTAAAAGCAGAACCCCAGGCCCGTGTGCCCCATCCCCTTGGTGTGTCACCTCGGTGTGTGGCCGCAGCTGCGCCGTGGAATTCCCAGGTCCCGTGAGGATTGCGTTTTGCAGAGTTTCCCGGCGGTTATCGCCGAAGACCGTCTTGTAATCCTAACAGGAACCGTAAGGACCGGTCCAGCTGTGACGCTGGGCGTGGATGGGTTGGCACCAGCATGTCACAGAGCCTTGTGACAGAGGCAACAGCATGGATGATTTTAGTACTGTTTTACAGCGTTTTTTGGAGTTTGATATAATCAGTTAAAAGCGGAAATCGATGTTCACAAATGCTTTTATGATCGTCTAGCAAAGGAGACTGTCGGTTGTCAGGTAAGAAGTTGAAAAATTTGCCAGTGAGTAAACTTTCGTAAATTACACATATGTAAAAAATTATTTTAATTATATTGAATTAGTACGTTAACTTATAAAGGAATTACATGACATCAGTTAATAAGTTAATTGTGGTTTTATAGTTTCTATCTTTATATATCAATATACCAGTGTATTAGTCCTTTCTGTAGCCTGCGAGAAAATTAATCCTACATGCTTTTCAAACCATTTTGTTAAGTTTCCTTAGTTTTCTAATTCATTTACTGTACTTCAGTACATAAAGTTTCTTAGTTATTTCCCCTATGGATATTTGAATCAGAAAACCCGACCTAAAGAAGCACACCATTGGCCTTGGAGTGGCACAGGCTCGAACTGTGTGGGTCCGTTTATAAGTGGAGTTTTTATGTACGGCACGGTTAATGTATTTTCTGTTTCTTGCGATGTTTTATTTTTTTAAGATTTTATTTATTTATTTGACAGACAGAGATCACAAGTAGGCAGAGAGGCAGGCAGAGAGAGAGGAGGAAGCAGGCTCCCCACTGAGCAGAGAGCGCGATGCGGGGCTCGATCCCAGGACCCTGAGATCATGACCCGAGCCGGAGGCAGAGGCTTAACCTACTGAGCCACCCAGGCGCCCCTAAATAAGTAAAATCTTTTAAAAAAAATACTCACCCTTGGGGCGCCTGGGTGGCTCCGTCAGCTGAGTGTCTGACTCTGGATTTCGGTTCAGGTCGTGATCTGGGTGGTGGGTTCGAGGCCAGTGTCTGGCTCCAGTGTTGGGAGCGGAGTCCGCTTGAGCTTCTCCCGCTCCTTCTGCCCCTCCACGCCTGCACGTGCGCACGCGCACTCTCTAAATAAATGTTTCATAAAATAAAACATTCATCCTTGCTGTTTTCTGAATTTTCGATCTTTTGTAGATGCTGTTTTCCCTGTGTTTGTCTCTCTAGTTGATCTAAAAGGATTACGTTTCATTAGTGATTCACCGTGTGTGCGTACACATATATAAATGTATGTATGTGTGTATATATATCTATAGAACCATTTCGAACTTAATTTTACCAGTATGATCAGCTATGACATGATATCTATAGATTCTGCCTTAAAAAATGAATATGGGGGCGCCTGGGTGGCTCAGTGGGTTGAGCCTCTGCCTTCAGCTCAGGTCATGATCCCAGGGTCCTGGGATCGAGCCCCACGTTGGGCTCCCTGCTCTGCAGGGAGCCTGTGTCTCCCTCTCCCTCTCTCCCTGCCCCTGTTTGTGCTCTGTCTCTCTCTCTGTCTCTGAAATAAATAAGTAAAGTCTTTTAAAAAAAAGACTATATTCAGGGCACCTGACTGATTCAGTTGGTGGAGTGTGTAACTCTTAATTTTGGGGTTGCGAGTTCAAGTTCCATGCTGGTATGGAAATTACATAAAAATAAATCTTTAAAAAATTCCTTTTTTGAAAAGATTTTATGTTTTTATTTCAGAGAGAGAAAGAGGGAGAGTGCGAGTGAGCACAAGCACGAGAGGGGGGAGGGTCAGAGCGGGGAGCAGACCCCCGGCTGAGCAGGGAGCCTGATGTGAGACTTGATCCCAGGACCCCGGGATCATGACCTGAGCCAAAGGCTCTGTTTAACCAACAGAGCCACCCAGGAGCCCCTTAAAAATTTTCTTAAAAACAATGAATACATTCCATTAACATCTTCGGCAAGTGTGAATCTCTGTCTAGAAAACACAAGAGAATTAACTTAAAATTCAGAAAAGAAGCTAGTTACTAAACCAACTACAAAATCAAGAGACTTCCGATTATCTCAGACACAATCATTTATAAAGTACAATGGGAAAAAAAAAGACATCTCGGAAGAATACCTCACGCGTAGTAATAACCCCAAATAACTTAAGAATTAACTTATAAGAAATGTGCAGGGGGCGCCTGGGTGGCTCAGGGGGTTAAAGCCTCTGCCTTCGGCTCAGGTCATGATCCCAGGGTCCTGGGATCGAGCCCCGCATCGGGCTCTCTGCTCGGCCGGGAGCTTGTTCCCTGCCGCCCCTCGCCTGCCTCTCTGCCTACTTGGGATCTCTGTCTGTCAAATAAATAAATAAAATCTTAAAAAAAAAAAAAGAAATGTGCAGATATGAAATATCCAGATTAAGATGAAAAGTGGATCTGTGGCTGCCAGGGGCTGGGGGTGGGAGGGGGAGTCACAGCTAACGGGGACGAATTTCTTTTTTTAAGGGCGATGGAATGTTCTAGAATTTGATAGTGACGGCAACTTTTACAGCGTGTCACATGTATCCATTTATTTTTTAAAGATTTATTTGATAGAGAAACACAGCGAGCGAGGGAACACAAGCAGGGGGAGTGGCAGAGGGAGAAGCGGGCTCTCTGCCGAGCAGAGCGCCGACGTGGCTTAACGACTGAGCCACCGGCCGCCCCACATACATCCATTTAAAAAATCACGGGAAGACCAAAGAAAGGGAATGCAGTGGGCAGAGCTGCCGCGTGTTGGGAATGACGAAGGGACGTGTGTGGCCGGGGTAAATGGAGAGGTGTGCGGGCCACAGGGACTGACTTACCTTCCAGACGGAACCTGGATACCCACACAGTTTAGCAAATTTACTATTTTTACCAAAATCACAGAAGCAGTTTTTTGGGAACTTTATGTAATTCTGAAGTTCATCTGGACTATGTACGTAGAATGATGTAGAAAATACTAAAAAGCCAGCATCGTGAGGAACCGGTACTGCCCGATACCGTAATTCCTCTAGTTTATACCTCAAAACTGGAGGCGGGGGAGACGGGGGGGGGGGCGAGGGGGGAAGGTCGGGGAGGAGCGAACTGAACTGCGGGGAAGGGTCACACTGTGCTGGGTCAGGGGCTTCCTTGTTATTTAAAAAATAAACATTTCTGGGGCACCTGGGGCGGTCCAGGTGGTGGAGTGTCCAACTCTTGGTTTCAGCTCGGGTCATGATCTCAGGGTCGTGGGTCAAACCCCACGCTGGGCCGAGGGCTCGGTGCGCTCGAGATTCTCTCTTCCTTTCCTTCGGCCTCTCCCCTGCATATGCTCTGTTTCTCTCTCTGTGTCAGATAAATGGATTGAGGCGCCTGGGGGGCTCTGTGGGTTAAGCCTCTGCCTTCGGCTCAGGTCATGATCTCAGGGTCCTGGGATCGAGCCCCACATCGGGTTCTCTGCTCGGCCGGGGAGCCTGCTTCCTCCTCTCTGTCTGCCTCTCTGCCTACTTGTGATCTCTGTCTGTCGAATAAATAAATAAATCTTTACAAAAAAAAAAAAAAAAAAAAGATATACTAGAGACCAGGAGAAATTGTGTAACATATGACAAATTATACATAAAGTTTTTTTTTTTTTAAGATTGTATTTATGTATTTGACAGAGAGAGATCACAGGTAGGCAGAGAGGCAGAGAGAGAGAGAGAGAGGAGGAAGCAGGCTCCCTGCCGAGCAGAGAGCCCGACGCGGGGCTCGATCCCAGGACCCTGAGACCATGACCCGAGCCGGAGGCAGAGGCTTTAACCCACTGAGCCACCCAGGCGCCCCTATACATAAAGTTTTTTTAAATAAACAACTATATTAGAAATATGTAAAAAGTTTTTTTTTTTTTAAGATTTTATTTATTTATTTATTTGACAGAGAGAGATTACAGCAGACAGAGGGGCAGGCAGAGAGAGAGAAGGGAGGAAGCAGGCCCCCCGTGGAGCAGAGAGCCCGATGTGCGGCTCAATCCCAGGACCCCGAGATCATGACCTGAGCCGAAGGCAGCGGCTTAACCCACTGAGCCACCCAGGCGCCCCGTAAAGAGTTTTTTATAAATCAGTAAGAGAAGGACCACTTCCCAGTGGAAAAATGGACAAAGGATGTAAACCGGCAATATAAATGGTGACGTGCAATGAAGAGGTTTTCCCATCCGACGGTAAGGCACACGTGGCCTACCATCCAGCGCGGGGAGGGGTGCAGGGAGCCGGACCCACACACCGTGCGGACGGAAGCGTGAATCGGTGCCCCCTTTCTGCAGGGTACGCCGCGGCCCGCCAGAATGGCTCACGACCGGACGCCCTCTGACACTGACACCGACGCTGGCGTTTACCTACATCCAGAATCGGGGGTATTGGTAAAGATTTGACTAGAGAAGTTACTGTCCCAATCATTACTGCCAACAACCAGTATTGTGTCCCCCCGCTGGGCTCCCATATGGGACAGGCCTGCGGGGAGACACGTGTGTGGGGGGACTTGTCTGTGGGGCCTCCCCCCACCCCACCGTGTGTCCCCAGGCTCCCTCTCCACTTGGCGGTCAAGATGGGAACCAGCACCATGTTCCAAGACTCAGCCATTCGTTTTTATGAACCGGGGAGGATCCGAACCATCCCCACCTTGACCTTAGTTCCGAGCAGGAGCTGCGACGTCTGGGGACGCTGCTGACCAGGGCCCGTGTGACTGAGAAGCCGAGCGGTTCTCACAGGCCTTGGTGGCTTGTGGCTGGTCTGGGGATAATGCCCAGGGGTGGAAATTTTCAGTACGGGGGCTCCTAATCTCAGCCGGCCTCAGCAAGCAGCTGCTGAGTTACAAGGGGACAGGGCTGGCCCAGGCATCAGAGGCAGCCTGCTGGGTCCCGTCCACCAACAGGACAGAAATTCACGCCGCTGAGATGACAGTCCCCTGTGTGTTGGCCGGGAGGCTGCTCGGCCAGCCGTCTTGTCCCCGCAACACTGCCACTTCCCTCTCCCACCCCCTCCCAGTCCGGCCAGATTTCCAGACGCCAACACCTGTCCCCCATCACTTCTCTGGGTGGGACAAGTTCTGGGGTGACCCTCTGGGGATGGAGGGAGGAGTCCCTTGGGTGCTGGCCTCTAACTCTGGCATTCCCAGTAGCCCAGGGCAAGAGGTGCTGGCCATGCTGTGGGTCAAACATTTCCTTCTAACGGGGGTCTGAGCCTGCCGAGGCCGCGGGTGACAGTTCACCACCAACGTAGGGCTTAAAACCACATGGACTGATCCTCAGACAGTTCTGGACTCAGAAGTCCTAAAACCCCGGCGCAGGCAGGGCTGGTCCCCCCGGGGCCCAAGGAGACGCAGCTCCCGCCCTTTCCTGCTCGCGGCCCCCTCCATCCTCCCCGCCGGCAGCGAGGGGTCTCTGGGACCCCCGCCCTCTGCCTCCCTCTCGTGAGGACCTGGTGAGGATGCCGGGCCCCCCCGGGAACCCAGGGTCACCCCCAGCTCGGGGCCCTGACAAGTTCCCCTCTGCCGCAGGAGGGGACACGTCCCAGCTCCCAGGGGGCCCAGGAGGGGACGTGTTTGAGGGACATTACAAATAACAGCTCCCAAATTCTTAGCGGGTTCTAGAAATTGCTGTGGTGTTTTGCACACTCAGTGGGCAGTGTCTTGAGGTCTTTCCAAATAGCGCGTGAGTGCGGAGACGGGGCGCCCTCTGGGGGTGAACAGCCAGCCCCGCCCCGGGGCTCTGGCCCCATCGGTGCCCATTTTGCCAGAGGCCCTAGGCCGGACCCCCAAGAGGATGTGATCGGACCCCGTTCCCCACATCGAAGAAAGGGCTCCCCAGCTTTGCCCTCCTAATCTCTTCGGTGCAAGGCTCACCGAGGCCCGGCTCCCTCTCGCGCGCAGCGGAAGGGCAGGGCTAAAACCGTATTTAAGGGTGACAGAAACGGGCGAGGGAGCAGGTACCTGCCCCAGGGTCTCAGTCCTGACCTCCCCGCTCCCCACTCCGCAGTGGGGCGCTGGCACCCCAGGGGGCACTTCGGTGGGTGCGAGCCCTCAGCCGGTGGGGACAAGGGCACCCTGGAGACAAAGGCGGTGGCAGGGCCCAACAGCAGACCCTCGGGCCAGGGAAGTGGAAATGACAAGCAGCAGCCGAGGTATGAAGATGGCACAGTGTATTGCGGCTGGGGCGGGGACAGCCCGCAGCCCCCGGGGACACAGTGGTTTCGGTGCTGGCCGAGGTCCGGCGTCCAGAGGGAGCTCCGTTCCAGGGGAAGAGCCTCCTCGAGCTGGACCCCGGGCCGAGGCCGCAGTAATTGCACTTGCTGACTCTGGGGCGTGGCCGTGCTCCTGCGAGCGCCCCAGACGCCCAGAGGTACTCGGAGTCGGTGCGGTCCACGCTAGGAGGGCTGCCACGGAAAAGGCCACTGAGGCTGCCACGCGGGGTCGGGGGTTGGAGGCACAGGCAGGATGGCGCTCCTGCGGTCGCTTTGGCGTGGCCCAGACAGGGCCCCCGATGTCCACGGCAGCCGGTGCTGGGATTCGGGTCCCGGAGCCGCACGGGGCCACGCAAACGCAGGGTTTCCACACAGAGCTGGCACGCGCTGCAGAAGGACTCGCCGCAGCTACACGTTTGGCAAAATTCAACAGGTTTCAGCCCGGGACACAGAAGATCCGTCCCGTGTTATTCGTGAGAGAGAGGGGCCGTCTCTCTAAACAGGGAGGCGGCTCACAGGGAGAAAAACCCCATCATTCATGATCCATGAAGGGGGCCGGCTGGGGAGCAGGGGTGGGGATCCTGTCGTGCGAGTCACGAAGCGGACACGGGGCCACGAGGGCAAGTGCTAGGGGTTCACCAGTGGGTTCTCCCCGGTGCTCAAAACGCAGAGCCACGGAGTTCAAGTTCGATGCCTGCCAAGGAGATGTGAGCTCAGGGCGGCCACGTGGAGACCCACGGCGGCTGCCCACCAGGATGGCGGAGGACCACCCCCACGGTCAGTGCAGCTGCCCCGGGACCGAGCTCGCTCACTGGGTGCGCTTTCTACAAAGCACAAGTCCGTGGTCTGGAGACGTGGCCGTAAGAGCGAGAGTCCCCTGGCACTGCCTCGGTGACTGCAGGGCCCAGGGGCTCAGTGGCACATCCGCGCGGTCATTTCTTTCTGTGAAGAACAAGCGGGACGTTAGGGACTGACACGAGGGGGGCAGAAACCACGCACAAATGGAGAAGCAGGGGAGCCAGTCTCCAGGGGGCCACGGGCCTCATTTAACGGCAAACCTTACGAACAATGCAACACACGACAGCACGCTGTCAGCCGGGGTGGCGCGCTCTTTGTGAAGGGCCAGAGAGGCCATGTCCTGGCCCCTGTGGGGGACCGCAGCCCCCTCAACACGGAAACGACTAGCTCCCTGCGTGCCAATAAATCTTTATTCCCCAAACCAGGCAGTCATCCCGGGGCCATAGTGTACTGATCTGTGCCTTCTACAGTGGACTGGATGCTGCAAAGAAACTTCTGGAAAACAGCTGGGAAATAAAGACGAGTACTATGATACAGCTTTTAGACCCGGTGAGGGCAGCCTCGAGGGTCGTCCCAACAGATGAAGGCCAAATGCAAAAAGACTAGGTATGAAGGCATCCCGCCACGTTCTACGACAGGCCCCGGGAGCCTCGGTGCACAGGGCAGCCGGGCAGATCACACCCTGATTCCTTCCCACACAGCCTGGGGACGTCCGAGCTTACACGCTTTATCCTCTGCCCGGCGCCAGAAAGAACTCTAAGCACTGGGCACCTGGGTGGTCGGTGAAGTGTCTGGCTTCGGCTCAGGTCACGATCTTGGGGTCCTGGGATCAAGTCCCGCACAGAGCTCAGCGGGGGGTCTGCTTCTCCCTCTTCCCTGACCACCCCCACCCGCCGGTGCACGTGTGCGTGCGCTCTCTCTCAAATAAATAAAATTTTAAAGAACAGAAAACGCTCAGCGTTGATGTGGGAGAAATGATGAGGGGATCGAGACGCAGAGTTGAGAAAAACCACCACCAAGCAGATCATGGCACTGCGGGTTCCAGCTGTCAGCGCTCTGACAATACCACATGGATGGAGGTGACCGTCACGTACAGGCACCCATCCTGAGGTGAACAGGTCAGCAGCATTCACATCCACAAGCCTCTATCCAGTTCCAGAACTTTCCACTGGCTCAGAGTAAACCCTCCCCCCGTTAGGCAGAGCCTGCAAGGACACAGAGGCACTGGGAGCGGCTGTGTGAAGAGGAGAAAAACAGTTCAAAGACCTGAATCCATGCGGAAATCACTAAAAAAGAAGAGGAAAAAAAAAATGCCCACATGGGGGTCCTGGGGCCGTGCAAGGGAAGCTGTGGGACCCTAGAGTGATGATCTCAGTCCCCAGCTGCTGCCCCGCAAGCCCAGGGCCCGCTAGCCTCTGAAACATTCTAGCTTTTCTGTGCTTGGGGGGATGCCCCCAGCCCCCGGAATGGCCCTTGGGGGCTCTGACCACCGGCCTCACCGGGAACCCTTGTGAGCAGGGGTGGTGGTGGCCGGTGGGGACCTGGAGAGCAGTCCTGCCACCCTCTGACTTCCCAGTTCTCGCTAAAAGCCCACCGCAATGTGGGAGAGCAGTGGGCGAGGGGCCCGTCCCCAGGCTGGGACCCACAGGGATCGGGCCCACAAAGGCCCAGCTGGAGGGCTGTTTTGAGGGAGCTGTGGGCTGGGGAGTGCCAGCCAGTGGGGCTGGGGCTTCTTGGGGGGACGGAAGATTCTGGATAAGGGCCGATGACGTCGGAGCAGCGTGGGAATGTGTCACACATAGCGGACAGCTTGCACGTGTGTGAAGTCTACCTCAATGAGGAATCAGTCACTGTCTGCTCTCTGGCCAGGGAACACCGAGGGCCCCCAAAACAGCCCCCAGGCGGCTGCTGCCCGCACTCTGGAGACCCCCCGCGTCTCCCACAGAGAAGGGGGGGCAGCCGCGGGAGGGACCGGCCTCCTCCAGGCACCCTGCCCCCGCGATGGCTCCGGGCTGCGCGACAGGAGTGATCTCCTCGGGGGGTGGGGGACCCCCAGAATTCAGGGCCTCTCGGGGGGACCGGCGTGCACCTGGGCAGCCGCATCCCAGCTTGCCCACCAGCGTGGCGGGGACCCAAGAAAACCCCAAACCACCCCAGCGGCTGGGTCCCCGACGCGGGGGATCCAAGCGGCCCCGATCTGTGGCCACACCCACCAGCTTGGGCCCAAACCCCGGGACCGAAGGCGGGCCCGAACGCCCCCCCCCCCCCCGCGCCCCCCCCCCCCCCGCGGCCCCCCCCCCCCCCCGCTGCCGCCCCCCCCCCCCGCGGCCCCGCCCCCCCGCGGCCCCGCCCCGCGCTCACCAGCGGCTCCAGCTCCTTGGTGTCGATGAGGCCGAACTCGCGCACGAAGTAGTAGAAGTGCTTGTAGCACGTGTTGACGTGCGCCTCGGAGCCCAGCTGCGCGATGCGGTCGAAGTGGTGGATGTAGACGTGCACGAACACGCGGAACAGCCGCGACAGGATCTTCTTCACCACCTGCAGGAAGTTCTTGGGGAACGGCGTGCCTGCGCGCGGGGCCAGGGGTCAGCCGGGCTGCCGGGGAGCCCCCGCCGCGCCCCCTGGGGCCAGGCCCACCCCGGCCTCCCCTTGCGACCGCCAGAGAGGGGTGTCTGCGAGCCCTCCTCGTCCCGGGCCTGGGCGCGTGTTTCGGCTTGGCCGGTTTTACTGAATCAAATGGGACAGCCCGTCCACACGCCACTGGACGCTGACGGCGGTCCCCGAGGGTTCACTCTCCACCTCCGCTGCGTCTACACACGGACACAACCTGCCTGCCGCCGTGCCCCAGGCCCTAACTCGGATGACGGAGTTCAGTGCTTCTCGCCTTCCCTTTTCTCCATGGTGCTGACGTGCCCCTCCTGGGGGGTCGCAATCTGTGCGCTGGGCACCCCCACGTACTCCTTCTGCCCCCCACCCATTCCCGGGTCTTCGTTCCACAGCACAGGCAGCTGCAGTGGCACCAGCGGGTGGGGGCCCAGACCGGAGAGAACACACAGGCCCCCACCCTCGCCACAGGGGCCCTGCCGGCTAACGGTGGGTGGGGGGCACACACGGAGACAGCAGTGAGCTCATGGGGTGCCCGGGCCAGGCCCCCACACAGCAGAGCCCACACAACGGCTCTCCAGTGGGGAGACGGGCGTGGAGCCGAGGGTGAGCAGGAAAGAAAAGCCTCTCCGGGAACTGTGTGTGACAGGCCCGGCCTGACCCCGCACTGGGACGGCTGGGGAGTGACCGCTCTGGGGAAAGGGATTCCTTGCAGGTGATGGAGGGTTCTGGAATTAGGCAGTAGTGACGATTGCACAACTCGGCAAACATACTGACAGCTGAGCGAATGGACCCGACACGGGGCTCAGCGAGCGGCCAGACCCAGAAGGACCCGTGCCACAGGACCCCACTCCCAGGAGGGCCCCAGAGGAGTCCCGTCGGCACAGACAGAGAGGAGAGGGTGGGAGCCGGGGCTGGGGCTGGGGCAGGGGTGGGGATGACGGCTGATGGGGACCAGGCTGCTCTCGCAATGGTGGAATGTTCTAGCACTAAACAGCACTGAACTGCACACTTTAAATGGGCAGACGTATGAATGTAGATTCCCCTGGACAGAGGAGAGCACTGGGCCTGGCCCGCCCCCCGTGCCCTGTGGCTCACCGACGTGGGTGGGGAAGAGCTCCTCGTCGTTGATCTGCACCTCGACCCAGTCCATGAGCAGGTCCATGTAGCGGGGGGCCGACAGCGCCGTGGGCTTGCGGAACTGGTGCTCGTCCTGCCAGCGGTACTCGTACTTGGGGCCGCCCGACATGACCGGGCACGACTGCTCCGTGCACCCTTCACCGATGGTGCCGTAGATGAGGTTGATGCGGTTGAAGAAGTCCACCACGTGCACGGCCACCCAGTCGCTGAGGTCCTCGCCGGGGGGCAGCTGCACGGCCAGCTTCAGGTCCAGCCCTGCGTTCAGCGACGCTTGTGCCTTCTTGTGCAGCTCGAACCGCTGGGTGCCCGGCTCGAACTTGCGCTTGGGACGGAAGGTCTTGTCCTTGTTGAACACTTGCTTCAGGAAGGGGTTGGACATGTCGGCCCCCTGCCCGGTCGGCACGCTCCCAGGCGACACCTGTGCAGACAGGCCCGGCCGGGATGCTGGTGTCGGGCGGCCGCCGAGGGTACGGGAGATCCGCTGCAGCCCGGGCCTTCCCTGAGACCTGCAACACAGAGGGGGGGACCGTCAGCTGGTTCTGGAAACGCCGCTCCGGCGCTGGCCTCCGGAGCTGGAAAGCATGATTTCTGTTTCTGCACTGCCTCCAACCCCTCGCTGCACCGGATGCCCTCCTTTCACACCTGAGGACGTGTGCAAAGACCCCATTCCCGATGGCGGACGTGAATTCTGGGGGGACACTCTCTACCGCAGTGCCCGTCTCAGAGGCCTGGACGAGCCTGTCTGGGTCCGGCCTGTCCAACACGGGACCGTGACGTGTGCCCGCTGGCTCCCCAGGGATGAGGCCCTGCCGTGAGAGCCCATCTCCCCTGGTCCCTCCTCCAGCCTTCTCTGTGCCCGGCGTCCTCCTCGGTTACATGTGCACAGCGCAGACCCCCTTCAGAGAGCACGAGGGGATGCGATCGAGTACATGAGGCGGCGAGCAGGCCCATACTGGGAGCGCAGTCACCGGGCTGTGCCCAGGGCCGTCCCCACTCCGCACCACCCTGCACGCTCCCGGGGGCACGGGCCAGGCTAAGACAGCGGGGGCTGGGGATGGGGAAGGCCAGGCGCCCAGTGGAGCCAGCGGGTGGAGGTTGCGGGAGTTGACCAGGTGGAAGGCGCAGAAGGGGAGGTCTGGGGAGGACCGGGAAGCGGAAGGACCGCCGGCGGCCCCACCCCACCTCGCACGCACCGCGCCCAAGTCGCCCTCCGCGTTACAGTCCACGCCCACCTGCCCTCTCTCTGCTGAAATCGTGGGGTTCGTTCCTCTGGCTCGGAACTGGCTGGTCGTCAAGCATCCTGTCCCTCCAGACCCGGCACGTTGCTGTAGCGAATTACTACACACCTAGGGCTCCTAACAACCCAACTCCAGAAAGTTCCGGAGGCCCCGCATCTGGAATGGGATTCCTGGGAGCTCCTGCCTTTCCGGGCTTCTGGAGGACCCCGCATACACTCTGGCCTCTGTTTCCCTCATCAGATCTGCTTCTATGGGGACACCCTCACCCCCCCAGGACCCAGGGCAGCCCCTGCAGAGTGCCCGGCTCGTTGTCACCAGTGCCGTGGACAGCGGAGCCAAAGGGAGGAGCACAGGCATCCCGGGCCCAGACTCCTGCGGGGCCGAGAGGGTGGACACAGTGTCCCCAGGATGACGATGTTGGGCTGACGATAGGGACGCCCGGCTACCAGCAAACATGCAGTTAGAGCTTCCCCATGACTCCCGCAGGCGCGGCCCCCGAGAAGACACCCCGAGAGCCGGCGTCCCTCCCGCGGGGCCTGCCCTCCTTAACCTGCTTGCCCAGACCCTGCAGCCAAAGGCCAGGCGGGCTCCCCGAGCCGGCGATGGATGCCGGACGCTGCGCATCACGCGCCGACGGCCTAAACCAGCGCCGGTGCCGGGACGCCTGTGTCCCCGTGGCTGCCGGGTGGCTGGAGCTAAGCCCACCTGCAGGCACCTGGAGCGGAGGGGCTGCGGCGCTCACGCGGAGCCTGGAGAGCCGGTCCTCCCCGGGTTAGCAAGGGGTGTGGGGGCCGAATGGGAGGCGTCAGCAGAGGTGGAGCGACCCACCCCCCACAGCTGCCCAACCCGGCCAGCGTGGCCTCGTCCCTGGTGTGAACCCGGGGCCCCACTCTCAGGGCTCGGGCGGCACCTGATGTGCCCTGGTCAGGGGAGAGGACGTGGTAGGAGGAATAAAGACCCCAGAGACGTCCCTGACCTGGTCTGAGACCTGCAGACGTGTCCCCTCCCGCGGCAGAGAGGACCGTCGTGGCCCCGAGGTGGGGGTGATGCCGGGTTCGGGGCCCGGCATCCCCACGAGGTCGTCACGAGAGGGAGGCAGAGGGCGGGGGTCCCGGAGACGGGCAGACCCGCGCTGCCGGCGGGGAGGATTGGGGGGGGGGGCGCGGGCCAGGAAAGGGCGGGAGCCGGGTCTCCCTGGGGCCCGGGGGGACCAGCCCTGACTGCGCCGTTTTGAACTTGTGACCTTCAGAACTGTGAGATGATAGATCCATGTTGCTTTAGGCCACGAAATCTGTGGTCACTCGCTACAGCAGCCATAGGCCACGCACGGTGTCCCCCAGAGCTGGCTGGGGTAACTGCTGACGACGCCGGCCAGGCCCTGGTCGCACAGGGGCTCGGGGGCTCCCCTTCTCTGCACTGACAGGCAAAACCCGACCGTCTTGTGGGCCCAGCTGTCTGCTCGAGGTAGGATAAACCGTGCAGAACACCGGAGGGGAGCATCTGGGACGGAAGAGCTGGCCACGGACGACGGGGCCAGGGGGATGAGAGAAACCCCAGTGGGAGGGGGAGGGAACTACCGCTCCCCACGAGAACGGCTCTCACCACGAAGGACCATCACGGTGTCAGTGAGGACACACAGACACGGGACCCCTCACGCGTGGCCGCTGCTGCAGAAAGAGCCCGGCAGTTAGACGGAGCCACCTCCCAGGTCCACGCCCAAGACAAGGGACAACAAACGTCCACACGGAAACGTCACATGCAAACGTGTGTTCGCGGCAGCACGATCTGGGATAATCACCGAAGGGTGGAAACGACCCAAATGTCCATTAACAGGTGAACGTGTGATCAAGCGGTGTCCCTCGCATGAGAGCGTCCCCGGGCGTGGACAGGAGCGAGGCACCTCCATGCGCAGCCGCGGGGACGGACCCCAAGCCCACGACACGCAGGGAGGGACCCAGACACAGAAGGCCACACGGGGTGTGAGTCCACGCAGGTGACACGCCCAGACCAGGCCCCTCCACGGACGGGAAGGGGCTCGTGTGGGGTGATGGGAGACTGTGGAAGCGACCAGCGGTGGCGGCTGTGTACAGCCATGACGAACTGAAAACACGAAGCCACGTGCTGCCGGCGAGCAGGGGGTTCGGCCCGTGGACTGTCTCTAACAGCCCCGACTCCCTGGTGGGGAAAGAGGCCCGAGGGGAGCCCGACCCGGCCCCCGACAAAACTGGTCAGCAGCCCCGCGGCCACACCGCAGCCGCTCCGGAGTTGCTCACGGAGCAGAGGCGCAGGCGACGGTCCATCCGAGGGAACGACCTCTGGCGGCTGCTCCAAGGCCACCCCCGCTCTGAAGCAGGAGGGAGCAGGCCATCGACCAGCCTAAGGGCTTCCACTGGCTCCCCGCGCCGGCTCTGGCCGCCCCACCCCTTCCTGCCGCTGTGCTGACTCCCGGCTGGGCACATCCTGGTCACTGTCTGAGAACAGGGTGGCCACCCGGACAAAAGGGAAAACAGGCCCAGACTAGATCAGCCCCCTGGGCCCTGCTAACATCAAGGTATCCCGGGTGCTGAGCAGCACCCCCAGTTATGAGGACCCCAGGTGTCCCCAGACACTGCCCAGTGTCCCTTGGGGGGGTCACCTGGCCGAGAGTCTGCATTAGAGGACAGTGACTCCCTGCTACCCGGTTAACCAGTAGTCAGGACGCCTGGACAGGGAGGAACCAGAGCTCAAACCCAGGCTGTGGGGGTGAAGCCACCATACGTCCCGCCAGGCCAAGCGCCTCCATGGCAAACCACCTGTCCATTGTTCAGGCGTCCCTCGGTCTCACCCCAAGGCCAGGGCACCCCCGGGACCGGGGCTGTTCCCTTACCACAGCCCTGCTCACAACCCATGTGTGTGCTTTCCAGGCCCCAGGCCCGGGCAGCAGACCCTCCTGGTCTTGGGAGGTGGGCACAGCCCCGGGCACCCAGAACCGGGATGGAGGGAGGTGGCGCCCCAGAGCACGCAGCCCCACTCGCCCACCTGCAGCCCAGATCTCTCTACACCGTGCGCGGGTGCACTGGACAGGCCGGGCGGGGACCCCCGGGGCCCCACCCGAGACCGCTGATGCCCAAGCGGCCTGCCTCCCCGCCCCACTGGTTGATCGCACACCTGGCCACTCTTGGGCCACCCTGGGCACAGGTCAAGGGGCAGCGATCCCCTGCAGGCCGACTGGAAGAGCAAGTCGCCCCGGCTCCCGCCGCCCGAGAGCAGGGCCCCCTGCTTCCTCATTCACGGCCGCGCTTCAACCCGCAAAGCCCCTTCCGCTTGAGAACGCCGGGCGGGGGCTGCGTCCCCATCCGGCCGGACTGGGGCCACTGCGGCTCCTGCTGGGTGTAGCCTGATTTCCGGGCCTCTCGTGCACCCCGCAGCTCAGCTGCACCCGGACGGCAGTCCCAGGACAAGGGAAAGGCGCCCCGCCAGCACCCCGTTGTTGCCTCTTTGGGGCCCATGTCACTAGGGACCCGGGCCCCACGCAGGTGGAAGCGGGCTGTGCGAGACGGCGGGGGCCTCCCCTGAGGGAGGGTCTGTCCGCATACGCCTCCAGGCCTGGGGCCAGACGTGCACAGGCCGGTTCTGGAAGATGGCGGGGCGGGCGGCTCTCAGGGCTCCTGCCTGCTCTTGGTGTCCTCTCAGAACGGGCGAGGAATTTTTTAAGCGGAAGCAATGATTTTCTAAAAAAACTTCCCTCATGGGAAGAATTCCCCTCGGAAACAAAGGCCTTTCTATGGGAAACACAGGCGCCCCGTGGCCGAGGGGTGGCCGGCCACCTCAACGTGCCTTTGCCTTGAGAAGTGCCGCAGGGGGCGACCCCCCATCGAACCCGCAGCCCAGGTCACAGGCTCTTCCCAGACACCTCCGAGGCCAGCGCGGGGGAAGGTGGGACAGGCTTCTTGGGTTCAACGCTAAGGGCTCCACGGGTGGCCCAGATCTTCCCTCAAAGGAGACATGGGCGGTACTCGGAAACCTCCGGACAAAACCCCCCACCTCACCCCACCCCCTCCTCCTCCCCCCCACCCTCCTCCCCCTCCTGTCTTCTGAAACCAAACAAAACCCAGTTCCTCCAAGCGGCTGCCTTGCATGACCCTGCTGGGGAGAAGCAGCGGCCCCTGCCACTTCCTTCCGGTGCCTGTGTCCTGCTTGGGCAGCAGCCACGTCCCCACTTCAGGGACACTGCCCGGAGCAGGGCAGGGGCCTAGACCAACAGGCCACAACCGTCGAGGTCAGCCCGTGTGTCCTCCCTGGCTCCCGGCCGGGCACCCAAGAGTTTGGCTGGAAGGTGCTCGAAGCCCGGGATGGGTCCTGTCCAAGAACGCCGTACCCCAGAGCTGTCTTCCACCAAAGAAATGTTGATTTTTTAAAGACCAGCACAGCTCCCGGGCGGGGAGCCACTGGGTGGGAAGCCGCCCACCTCCCTGCAGGACCCCCAGGACGGTGGCTCCGGCCCCTCCCCCCACCCCCACAGGGCGTGGCATTCTACCGGCATTTGGCCCTCCTGTCTTTGCTTCTGGGGTGAAGTTCCCCAATATGTTTTGTAGGAAGGCAGGAAGTGGTTTGCTGAGAACACAGCAGGCCAGGTGCTACCACGGGGTTCTGCATACTCAGAGCGCCCGATAATCCTTTTATAGTCAACTGTGATGTAATTCATGTACTGCAAATAACTTCTGAAGTATACAATTCAGTGGTTTGTAGTACAATCAGAGAGGAGTGTAACCATCACAATTCTAGAAGATTCTCAGCACCTCAAAAGAAACCCTGTGCCCAGCCACAGTCACTCCCCATCGGTCTGTTATGGGTAGAATCGTGTCCCCCAAAACATACCTGGCACCTGTGAATGGGACCTTCTCTGGAAATAAGGTCTTTGCAGGTATAAAGATGAGGTCACGCTGGGCAGGGGAGCCCCAAGCCCAATGACAAGGATCTTTAGAAGAACACGGAAATCTGGACGAAGACACACAGAGAAGTGGGCCATGGGACCAGGGCGGCAGAGAGGGGGCACAGGTCTACAAGCCGAAGGACGCCTAGGATCGCCCAGAACCCCCAGAAGCCGGGAGAGGCAGGAAGGGCGCCAGAGTCAGAACAGTCACAAATAGAAGGGGGGCCTGGATCCTGAGCCTCCCACCTGTGCTGCCCCAGGCAGGAGGGGGCATCGGGCACACACGGGCCTCTGCGGACCCTCCCCCTCCCCCTGCGCCTTCCCCACCCAGGGACAGACACCGAAATACTGTTTGGCCCCTGTCCCCTGGGGCAGAGAAAGCAGAGCGTGAAAGCCAGCCCGCGGTCTGCTGGTTGGCCTGGGGGCTGCCTTGCCTCTCGCTGGATCTGCCCTTTCCGCTGAAGCTATCTGAATCTCGAAATTCTAGGAAATCAGGAACGGGGCTCTCCCGCTGGGGCACGTCTAAAACTTCCCAGAGGAAAAGCCCAAGGTCTGAGCCAGCTGCTCGGGGAGTCTGGGTTCAAGCTCCATTTCGCCACGCGCTGGACAAGGCAGACCCGCGCCTGGAACCGGGCTCGCCGCAGACTTGGCGCCGAGCGCTCCTGGCTCGGCAGCGCCTGTGCAGACGGACAAGCCCGCGTAAGGTGGTTTAGGAAACAGCTCAGGGACTGAACTAGCATTTCTGAGAACTCCCCGAGGAAGGCAAAGAACTATCGTGGCTCCTGCTGAGAGAGGAGCGAGCGCACCCGGAACTCCCTCCAGGGCTACCGGGCACGCCTGGTGCACAGACTCCACGCCCGTCAGCCTCCCGGGATGGAGACGGGGACGTGCCCTGCCTTCAGGGAGGTTCAGACAAGAACTCCGCAGCCCCGCAGAGAACGGAGGAAGCTCAGTGGTGCGTCCCTGAGCCAGAGCAGCGGGGCTGCGTGCGGCGCCGACCGGGAGGCCCGGGGTCACCTCCGGCCTGTGTTCATCATGTCCCGGTGGTGGTCCGCCACCTGTCGCAAACACTGGGCTCTGGCGGGGAGGCTGGTCGTGGGGGAGGCTGTGCGTTTAGGGGGAGAGGGAGCCTGGGGGAGCTCCACCTTCTACTCTGGCTCGGGACCTGAAACCGCTCTTAAAAATAAGCCGGATTTAAATAAAATTATAACCAACGCTAACTCACGCACACTCAGCACCTGGTTACGAGCTTGTGCCGCTAGCCCCGTTCAAGAACTCACGCCCGCCGCGGAGACCAGCGAGTCCTGTGGAAGCAGGAGCCGGATGGACGTTTGCGGAAGGAACGTCACAGAGAACGCTAGGAACTGACACAAGCCGTGGGCAGAATCTCGCACTGTCCGGTAGCCTTGCTAAAAACTGGAGAAGTGACGTCACTACTAACGCTGCATCATGTTTTACCCAGGAATACCAGAATGCCGTTCCCACACCTAGCAGATGCAGCAAATCTTACGGTCATCTCATCTTTTTCCTTTTTCTCTGGCAAACATGCTGTGTCTGGGACTCAGTGAGTACGCGGCACCCACCCCTCAGCTGAGACTGCAGGGGTGAGGGAGACGGGAAGCCACGTGGGCAGATGGCCCGGAGCAGGGTGTTGCGGGAGGTGCGAGCCTGCAGGGGGAGTGGGGGGCGGGCAGGAGGTCCGCTTGGTCTGTTCTCATCCACGGTCAGTAGACGGTTCAGTGGCTTCTGAGAACGGGCCCAACAGGTGGCCACAGACACCCGGGGACGCACTGGACGGAGGACTTCGGGGGAGGCCGCAGTGCGCTGCCCTAGCGTGGGCCGGGGGTGTGGCCCTTCCTATCACTCCGGGCTGAGCCCGTAACGGGGGCTAGTAAGGGCCCGGGCTGTCCTGCGGTAGAGCAGGAGGGAAGCCGCGGGGCACCTGCCCCAGAATCGAGTGCAAAGCCGGAGAGCAAAGCGTCAGGCCGCTTCCGCTCCGGCATCCTCCCCGCCGGAGGGATCCCCCGCCCCGCCGCCCGCCCCCCAACCGGCCTCCCCGCCGCCCGCGTCCGCCCCTCCCGAGGGACCCACCTGCAGGCTCACGTCCAACCGGCCGGGCGGCGCTCGCGGCTGTCCGGCGTCCGGCGTCCGCCGCCCCGTCGCCTCCGCCGCCCCGGAGCCACAGAGCGCAGCGCCCGCCCCGCCACCCCGCCCAGACAGATGTACTTCCGCTACCGGCCCGGGCCTCCCCGGAAGCGGAGCCGAAATGGGGGCGCGGTCTAGAACAAGGGGGGCGCTCCCCGCCGCCGCGCTCCGTTGCCTGGCAACCGGAAACGGGCCGGGACGCCATTGGCTGGTGCCGGGGCGTGGGCGGAGCTTGCGCAGCGCCGGGAGCGCGGAGCGGGTCCTCCAGCCCGGCCCGGCCCGGAAGGAGGAGTTTGCGCGTGTCCTGGGCGCATGCGTGGGGCGCGGCCGAAACCCCCTTGGAGGGGCGATCTGGGCGGGGCCCGGAGGCGGGGCCGGCAGTTGTCCGTTGCGGGGCGGGGCCTGCGCCGGGGGCGTGGCGCGGGAGGCGCCGTTGGTTGGCGGGCGGGGGCGGGCCATGGCCCTGCTACTGTGCCTGGGCCTGACTGCAGCGCTGGCCCGCGGCTGCCTGCACTGCCACAGCAACTTCTCGGAGAAGTTCTCCTTCTACCGCCATCACGTGAACCTCAAGTCCTGGTGGGTGGGCGACATCCCCGTGTCGGGCTCGCTGCTCACCGACTGGGGCCAGGACACGATGAAGGAGCTGCACCTGGCCATCCCCGCGGAGATCAGTGAGTGCGCGCAGGGGAGGCGGGGCCCGCCTGGGTGCGCCCCCGGCCCCGCCTGACCCCCGGCCCC
>JAHRIG010000547.1:468969-641342 GCA_020311275.1 Eira barbara | reverse complement strand
AGGTGTCGTGACCACACGTGGAGGGGGAGGGGCGCACCTGTAGCAGGGCGTCGTGACCAAGTACGAGGTACAGCTGAAATGCAGCTGGAAGTCCAGCTTCTCGTGGGTCGAGCCCTCGTCATTCTGCGGGAGCAGGCGCACAGAATGAGCGGGGCGTGGGGCACCGTCCCGTGGGCTCCCGACACCGCCTCGAGCCCTGCTACCTTGGCGATGAAGGACAAGGTCCCCTTGAGCTTCTGGGCCGTGACGATGCTCCGGATGGTGAACACAAACTGGGCCTCGTTGGAGACGCCTGGGGAGGGGAAGGCGCGGGCCCGAGAGCGGCGTGGGGCGGCGTCTGGCTGCCGTCCCGCACCCTGGCAGGTGGCAGGGACACGACCCCACCCAGGGCCCGTTCTCGGCGCTGCCCACCCTGGTCAGAAAACTGGGCTCAGCCCGAGGGACAGCAGGTGACAAGGGTGGGAGGTCCCCAGGACCGAGAGGAGGAGCTGCGCCAGCAGGAGCCCCCGGCCTCCCCCCAGCCCCAGTGTCCTGCCGGCAGCCCGCACACCTGGGGGCAACTGGAAAGGCACGGGGACCCCATCGTGGACAGAGGAGCCCTCGGGCCGGGCCAGCTTGGTGTTGAGCGAGTCCAGCACGCTGAGCTCCATATTCTTCAGGAAGCTGTTGCTCTGATTCTCCAGGACAACAGACACAGTGACCTGGCTGTCCTTCTGCAGGCTGCCCTGGATGTCGTATGTCTGCGGGGCAAGGTCGGGGTCAGCCTGTGCCCCCCAGGCCCCCTACCGGGCCTGCATGAGGGGCCTGGGGAGTGCCAGCCACACTTGCTGGGCAAACGCAGATAGCCTCCGAGAAGCAAAACTCCCCAACCCTCCAAACAAGAAACAGGGTTCCAGCACGGCCTGCGGTTCAAGCCACTCTCCCCCTTTCTCTGACGGCTGCTGCCCATCACGCCGGCCCTCAGGCCCACCCACTGAAAGTACCCCGTGCGCCTCCCCCCACCAGAAAGGCTCCAGTGCAGGAGACTCTAGGAGCAGGAGCCCTGGGATGCAGATACCCGCAGCCCCCGCTATCCCCAAGACCCCACTGCCTCCTCCAACACCCAGAGAAAGGACCCCAGTCTGCCCCAGCCCCCAGTGCTCTGAGTTACCCACACGGCTCACCATTTTGATGTAGGAATTTTCAGCCAGGAGGCAGTAGCTGGACATGGGCTGGAAACAAAAGAAAACACAGCTTTGGCCAGACAGAACTTGCAGGTGGCAGCCGCCCACAGAATGGGGCTTGTCATGACCTGCGCCAAGGGTTCCAGATAGGAAACGCTGGGACCACAAGAATGCGGCACGGGGTGGGGGGTGGGGGGGCAAGGAGACCCCCGACCCCGGGGCCTGGACAACATGTGCCCACACCTCAGGGACTCCTGCCACACAACAGCACTGCCTCCCTGACACCCAGAGCCCCGGGGGCTCACCCACCCACGCCTGCCGAGGCCTCGCTGCCCGCGGTTCCTAGCCTTGCCCCGGCTCTGCGCCTGCCTCGAGGCCCGGGCGGGCTGCGGGGTGCCCCGGGCCCACGGGAGGCGAGCGCAGCACCCCTCACCGGGAGAGGGTCCTCGTCGAGAGCGCCATTCTCCACAGGCTCTGCCGCCCCGTCGCTGGCAGGCTTTTTTTTCTTGGGTTTTTTCTTGTCTTTAGATCTCTCCTCCTTCTCCTTCTTGTGCTTTTTCTTCTTATGCTTGGAAGGTTTCTGGAACAAAACACGATCAGAGTCAACTCCCAGATTTCTCTGGCCACTGGCGCCCACAGCGAGGGACAGCCCAGGCCGTGGGGGCTCAGGAGGCTGCAGACACAGCCGGCGACACCCCCCGCGTGGCACGTGGCTTGAGATGCAGGACTCGTGAGCCAAGCTCAGGAGCGCTTGTGGCACAGTGGAGGGAGCGGCCAGCCCTAGGCCCATGGGATGGAAGTGAGAACCCAGAAGCCCACTGCTCAGCAGGACAGTCGCTGGCCACAGGCACAACCCACAGGGAGACCAGTAAAAACCCAGATGCCAGCTCCCCACTGCACCCGAGCCAACGAGAGCACACGTCCACGAAGAAACGCACCCGCCCACATTCACAGGAAACGACCCGCAACAACCGAAAGGTAGAAACTTCAGTGGGAGAGTGAATACACAAATCATGTCCCCCACACGCAGAAGCGTCCCTTGGCCATGGACAGGAGCCAGGCGCCCCGCCGCACTGCCCCGGGGACGGACCCCAAGCCCACGATGCTCCGGGAGGAAACTAGACACAGTCCACACAGGGTGTGAGTCCATGCGTGACAAGTCCAGACCAGGCCCCTCCATGGACGGGAATGGGGCTCGTGGGGCCGGGGAGGATGGGGGGTGATGGCTTATGAGGGCAGCGTTGCTTTTGGGGTGACAGAACACTCCAGAAGTAGGGAGAATGGCACAATCCTGTGGACGTACTGAATGCCACTGAACCACACACCTTAAAGAAACCTTTACCGCATACAAGGGACAGCAAAACTCTCGTGACAACAGAAGCCCAAAGCACACCAAGCGGAACCCGCCCAGGCCCCAGCCGCCCCCACACCCCCACAGGATTCAGCAACCCGCCCAAGTCCGCAGCGTGGCCGCGTAGCCCGCTCCCTGGCAGCCGGGACGCGCACTGCTCCCACCTTCTCGGGGTCCCGCTCAGCGTCGTCCTCATCACCCTGCTCCTCTGTCCTGGCTTCCTCACCCTCTTCCTGAGCGGCAGTGGTGACGGCGTTCGCTCCAGGCTCTTCCTGCGGGGAGCCGGGTCGGGGGGCTCAGGCGGGCAGCCGGGCCCAGGCGTCCTCCAACCCCACCACATCCCGACCCAGCGTCTCTGGTCAGCACCAAGGCGTGTGGCCACCGGACAGTGCGAGAGGCTGGCAGAGGTCCAAAGCAGGCCGCAGGCCCCGTGAGTGGCCCAAGCCCGGCCCCCCGGCCCCATCCTTAAGAGGAAGCAACGGCTCAAGGCTGTGTCTGGCGCAGGAGCCCAGGCCGTGCTGAGGGTCGTTCCTAAGGCCACTGACTGGGCCAGACCACAGGCACGGGACCTAGCTGGTCTGTGCAAGGGTGCCCCAACATCCCACATCCCTGAACGCCTCGGAGAGGCAAACTGACTGAGGCCGGTGAACGCATGTGCCCCCCGCCAACCGGTGGAGGACCGTGCGGGGCTCTTACTGAGGCCGGGGGCACAGCAGGCAGCGGCGTGGTGGACAGCCAGAAGTCCAAGTCCTCGCCCTGAAACCACAAAAGAGAGGCTTTGGGCTTCAACAGCAGACAGGCTACAGATGGCACGTGCGGGGACATGTCCCACCCCCAACCAGACAGGGCGGCTTCAGCTCTGGGACCCACGCGTGCAGGGAGCTGAGCGCAACGGCAGGGCCGGAGGCCGGGGGGCACTCCTAGCTTGCTCTCCACCGGGACGAGCAGCCTCCGATGTCCCAACGGCAGCCCGAGAGAAAGCGGCCGGGCCCCCGGGGCCACGCTGCTGTGCGAGCCCCAGCGCCCCCCGGGTGTGAGCGCACGGGCGGACAGACGGGCGGGCAGGCAGGCGGAGGGCGCCGCGGGGCCTGCGTACCACCTTCTCCTTCCCTTTCTCCTTCTCTCGCTCCCGCTCCTTGTGCTGCTTCTCCTTTTTCTTGGGCTTCTTGAGCTTCTTTTCCGTGACGGGGACGTCCTCTTTCTCGGGAGACTTACAGGCGTCTGCGTTTCTGTGTTTCTGGACAGGCAGCTTCTCGCTGTCGGCTAGGGGCCTGGGCAGGCGGGTCTCGGAGTGAGGGACGGGGACACGGAGAACACCGACGGCCCAGGGGCAGTCCTGGCCCCGCCCGCTTACCTGTCCAGGTCGATATCCAGGGCCCTATAGGGGTCGTTGGGGTCTCTGTCGTCCTCGTCGCTGGGCAGAGCGTTCTAGGGAGAGACCAACGCTACGTCCCAGCCCGACGGGGCCGTGGAGTCCTTCAGCCCCTTGTCAGAAAGGGACCACCTGGGAGCCTGGGGGGCTCAGCTGGCTAAGCGACTCCCTTCGGCTCAGGTCATGATCCTGGGGTCCCAGGATTGAGTCCCACGTCAGGCTCCCCGATGGGCAGGGAGTGTACTGCTGCCCCTGCCCCTTCCCCCCTTATGTTCTCTCTCTCAAAACAGAAAATCTTAAAAAAAAAAAAAGGACAACCAGGCCCACGCTGGAGAGGAGAGTTCATCTGGGGCAGGAAGTGAGGCTGGGATGTGGGCTCCCACTCGCAGCTCAAGAGCCCTCCGCGGGGTCTGTGGGCAGCTCAGCCCGGCAAGGGAGCCTGCTTTCTGCCGGCCACGGGCGTGAGGGCGGGGGCGGCCCACGGGGCTGACCTCAGGCATCTCCTCGGTGACGATGTCCACCTGCTGCGCCGGGGCGAGGTCCTCGTCGCTCTCCGTGGGCGGTGAGCCACGGCGCCGCGTCTGGCCCTTTTTCTCCTTGTCCTTCCTCCTCCTCTTCTTCCCGCCCTTCTCCAGCCTCTGGCGGTGCCTCCGCTCCTCCTCCAGCTTCACATACTGGTCCGACATGGGCATCCCTGCGGGTGCGCACCAAAGCTGGCGCTGGGCCGCCGCCCTGCCATCGGCCGGACTGCCTCCGGCCCGGAGCGCTACGCGTGGGCGAGGGGGCCCCCAGAGGCTCGGTGGGGAGAGCCCACCGTGGCCTGCGTTAGGGGGAGGCGAGCAGGGGCCTTCTGAATGCCGACGGGCAGGCCAGAGCAGTGAGGGTAGGTCGGGTCTTGGGGCCTAGGGAGGGAATGAGGGGGCACCATGGCCCCTTGGCCTCTGACCCCCGTCTACCCTCCCAGCTGGGACCCACCACAGCCCGAGGCGGCAGCACAGGTCTGGCCGAAAGCGTGCGTGGCAGGAGGCATGGCCGGGCCTGAAGCCACCTGGGAAGTGGACCCAGCCGCCACCCCCTCGCCGACAGGGGCTCCCCAGATGCCAGGGCCCATGCTGATACTTGCCTGGCACCTTCAGGGGCACCGACAGGTCTATCTGCACCACCGGTATGTGCTCCACGCCTGGCAGGTCCTGGTACCGCTGGAGAAGCACCGAGGTGTTACCGGGCAGAACAGATGACAGAAAGGGACGTGTGTGCAGCAGCCACGGCCCAACACAGAACGCGTGGCTGGCCTGGGGTGTGAGGGATCCCGCTGGGGGCCCTCACATGCCACGCGGCGTCTGGGGGACAGCGTGGCTCCCTACAGACTGCGGGGCTGGTCTGTCACTGTGAACAAGCACCAGTCGGAGGGAAAGCTTCCGCCCACCTTTCCTGTCTGCATCACCCGCTTCAACTGAAAAGAGCGATGCAGACGTGAGCCCAGTGAACACTTGGCGGCCCCCAGGGCGGCCAGAGTCAGAGAGCCGGACGCCATGCAAACCGCTGAGGGCGCGCATGGCAGGTGCGGGCCGTCTGCAGGCCCTGAGAAGGCTGAGCAGAGTCACGGGGTGTCCTGGCAATCCCAAGAGAAGGGAACCGAGAGCGCATGTGCGCAGCCCTGTCGGCCTGGGGGAGCCCAGCAGGGGGAGGACATGGGTCAATCTCTGGCATGGCACGCTGCCTTCATTCCATGTCGTGGGCAGGACCCGCCCGGCAGCTGGGCCACGTGGAACGACTGGGACAGTGACGCGCCGCCCCACAGCTGGAACAGGATGTCCTCCCCAGGGTAGATGGGGCCCTGGGGGCTGTGGGGGACAGCAGTCTCCAGAGGACGACTTGGAACCAGCCTTACCTTCTGGGGGGATGGGGAACTCTTGATGTAGAACGGGTTGTTGGCCTGTTCCTGCTTCCGGGCTTCTCGACGCTGCAGGGACAGGATTCAAGTGCACATCCATGAATGCACATGGGACACACACCCTCCCTGCTAGACCACAGAACTTCACCGTCAGCCCTCAGCCAAGGAAGACCACGGAAGGCGCAGGACTGAGGTCAGGAATGACTCCAGGACATGGGGGCGACCATCTCTGTTTCAAGGATGGGAGCTCAGAGAGGCTGGGTGAGTTGTATGAGGCCTTTCAGCTCCAAAGAGCTGAGCTGGGTGGGGGGAGGGGCTCTGGGGGGGCACCGCTCATCTCGGAGCCAGACACAGCGAGCTGGGGATAGGGGAGGACATGGCACGTCTGTTCTGCTGTAGGCTGACGGTGCGTGCTGGAAGTCCTGCAGCCCGGAGGCGCAGAGCAGCAGCCCCGGACACCCGGTCAGGCCCCCTTGGCGCGCTCTGCGCTCCAGAGAAGCCGCTTCCTGTTTCGACAAAACCCAACCCAGACTCCAAAGGGTAGCTCGGTGCTCCCTGGAGAAGCGCAGCCCCAAAGCCCGATCTGCTAGGACCGCGCACAGCGCCCGAAGGCTCTGGGCGAGGCCATCCGCCCCGGAGGCCCCGGTGGGAAGGCGCTCTGCCTCTGTACAGCCAGGGCTCACCCGGGCCAGCTCCTCCTCGTCGGCCTCCGGCTGCCGCTGCTTGGCGTGGCGCTGCTCCTCCTCGTGGAAGATGGCCTTGGGCTTCTCGTCCTCAGACTCGCTGTCCGAGGGCGGCTCATTGATCCAAGCATCCAGGTCCAGGCTAGAAGACACGGTGAGGTCGCAGGGCAGCTCCGGCCTGTGCGCCCAGTGCTGGAAGCTCAAGGGTCACACACAAAGCGGGAGCACCCCTGTCCTCTCAGAGACGAGGACATGAAGGCTCAGCTGCTACTCGAGACCACGGCCACCCGGGACAGACACACCAGGGAACGGCCCCCTGCACTTCTGCTCTCACTGTCCTTTCTGCCACCCCGGCCCATATCCTCAGACCGGCTGCACAGCTCACCCTTCAGGAACTGGAACTTTCTTCTGTGCTTTGGGGGCCACCGGATTCAGCTCCCCTGCAAAGAGGGCGCTCACTTCTTCTGCCACCGGCACGTCCTTGGCCTGAAGCTTCTGGATGTGCTTGACCAGCTGCAAGATGCAGGAAGCCTGAGAGGACCACAGGGAAGTCACGAGGGGGTCACAGAGGCCTGGCCCTGAAGGCCACCAGGCTCCACAGCTCACTGTTCACACCGCGTGGATGCCCAGCCCGAGGAAGGCGAGCAGGAAGCGCTCTGCCCGAACCGTACTGAGAACATCCGAAGGCTCCCAGAAGCCAGGGGCTCCCTGGCAGGAACATCTGGCAAGGAAGAAAGCGGCCCGCGGGTAAGACATGGAGTCACGAGCAGGGGAGCACTGTCATCCGAGAACCACTCGGACAGATCGGGGAACCCCCGATGACCCACAGTGCTTGCTTCCAGGAGGTGCATGGGCACCTCTGTGCTGCCGTCCTCTGCGGGCTCCGACTCAAAGACTCTGCCCAAGCGTGGCTCCCAGCGTGACGCACGGTGGGGACCACAACCACCAGCTGAGCTGATGGCGCGCAGCTGCCCTCAACTGTGGAGCCACGGGGCCCACCGAGTAACCATCAACACTCATGTGCAGTTTGCAGACTGAAGGCCCTGTGTCGCCCCTGGAGCACCAGCAGTGGCCTGGCCGCGGGGCCCACAGTGCCAGCTCGAATTCCTGCCTGGCCCGCTGTCACGCCGCGTGTGCCAACCAGTTCTCTCCACGCAAGAACCCCAGTCCTCACCTGCCTAGAATCCCGCCATCAACTGGATGCTTCCCTAGAAGGCTGGTGATGGGCTCCCGCTTGTTTGCTGTCTCATCCCCCCACCCTGCCCCACCTGCGGGTCAGCGTCTAGCGCCTCCCCCACCATGGGGGCCTGGACTTGCCCACATGCCCCGCTAGGGTGGAGCCCTGGAAAACCGGAGTTCTCCAAGTTGCCCTCGGGGAAAGGCAAAGCTGGCCACTGCCCGGGACAGAGGCTCTTCCAGAAGCGGGAGCCCCCCGAGAGACACTGACCCGCTCCTGGACCTCCAGGTCTGCGCTCTGCACGAACTGTGGCAGCCGCTCCACCATGAGCTGGGTGACGTCCTGGGCTGCCTCCGGCTCCGCGGCCTGCTCCCTCTGCTGCAGGATGGCCGCGTACAGCTTCACCACATTCTGCACGTACACGGCCTGGATGTGGCCGGGCAGTGTGGTGACCTTGGGCCGCAGCATGGCCTCGAGGGTCTTCTGGGGCTCCTGTAGGTGCCTGTGGACAGGAAGTGCCCGGTGAGCACGCCGGTCCGGTGGGGGCTCCCAGGCCCGGGCCGCCCCGTGACAGGGCTCCCACGTGCACGCTCCCCTATCCGGGGGAGGAGAGAGAGGACTCTAAGAATGAACAGACAGTCACAGACGGGCCGCAGGGAAAAACGGGCAGAACAGGAGCAAAAAGCACAGCGACTGCACCATCTGGGGGCGGAGCGTCTGTGACCGCACGTGGCCCGGCTTCTCCCTTGTTCTCCGGGTGGGATATGCACGTGTAAAGGAACTCTTTTGGCAGAGGAAAACCCCGGGAAGGAGACTGGGGCAGCTGCCAGGGGCCCGGGGATACGGGCGTGCCGGCCCACCGCCCCCTCTGGGGTGCACTCACTCAGAGAACTCCCCGCAGATCCAGGCGGCCGCGTAGAGCACCTCACAGATGCCGTTGCGCTGGGTGCTGCTGGCCACCAGGTGCGCGCGGTCGAGCAGCGCGGACATCTGCGACACGGCAAACTTGCGGATGGCCTTCACGCGGATGGCCACGTCCAGCATCTGCGCCGCAATGAGGTGGCCGTGGCGGGTGCCCTCCAGCCGGGTCAGCTCCACCAGGACGCTGATGTACCTGCACGAGAGAGCCCTTGAGGTGCGCCCCTCGCGCGGGCACCCACCCACCCCGGGCTGCGGGGCACGGACCACTGGAAGTTGGTGACGTGCTGGTAGTTGCACTGGCTGCAGATGTCGATGATCTTCGTCAGCAGCTCGTCCCGGTACGTCGTGCCCTCAGCCTTGTCCACGTGGCTCATCAGCTTCTTGACGATCTCCACCAGGTTCTTCTTGGACACCTGGGGGTGCGGGGAGCTGGTGAGAGTCGGGCGGGCAAGGTGGGCGGGGTGGGGCTGGCATGGGGCTGGGCAGGGCACACACCATTCCATACAGGAGGTCGAGGGCCCGCAGGCGGATGGACTCGTCCTTGTCGTCCAGACACTGCAGGACGAGGTCCTTGTGGGCCTGCACGGACTTGGGGTGTGTTCTCAGGATCTTGGACATGGCCAGCAGCCCCAGGTACTTCACTGCGGAGATGGCGAGATGCAGTTAACCTGGACGCGCCCTCATGGGCTCCGGGGCCTGCACAGAAAGAGCGAGGCCGGGTCTGCAGCCCGAGCCCGGCCACCTAGATGTGGTCAGGAGCAGCCGCGCGCGGGCCCCCAGAGGTCCTAAGCAGCACGCTAGGTGCTGGGAGAGAAGCCCCAGTGACCTCACATGTGCGACCCCCACACATAAGCCTCCAGAGCCGGGATGGTGGCCTGCAGGCCATGGGCCACGTCCAACATGAAGCCCCGGCCCCGCGGAGCTGAGGAAAGCCCCTGTGGGCCCTTCGGTGCTCCAGACAAGGCGGCACGCACGGCTGCACAGTGGAGTGCGAACATCTGGTTTCTCACGAGGCCGAGAGCCTGGGCGCCACAGCGGTTTCGGGCGCAGACTGCAGGGCGCACGGGGTGAGGAGGGACTCACGGTTCTGGTCGGAGTCTTCTATCAGGATCCTCAATTTCTGAACGCAAAGCTGCAAAGGAGAAGGCAACACCGGACAGGCCTCCTGAGACAACAGCGAAGTCGGTGACCCGAGGCGCGCCACACAGCCTCATACAGCCCAGAGGCCCTGGGACAGGGAGGGACAGAGGACACCGGGCCCCACTCGGGGCAGGCCCCTGCCTGCAGGCACCCACAGGGGCACATCTGGGGCGCGCCCACTAATGCACACGCCAACACCCCAGTGCCTTCCGGGGGCACTAACAATTGTGCCCCCCCAGCTGTCAACAACTGCACAGATACAGGCTGGCCAGGGCCCAGTGAGTGACAACTGGCTGCGCAGCCGGCCGGCACATCCCCACCCCCCGCCCCCTCCCCAGGCTGCCCCTGACGGCCGCACAGCGCTCCGTATGCACCCGGGGACATACCTGGATGCTGGCGCTGTGGTTAGGCATGCCAGAGGACAGCGAGATGAGCACTGCAACAGAAACCCTCACTTCAGGAACTCGCCAGGCCCCACCCACGTGCAAAGGCCCATTCACACGCATCCACTGTAGGCACTGGGACACCAAACACCAATACCAGCACGCCAGGAGCAGTGGGTCCGGCTGCTCTCCTGGAGAGGCTGGCCCACGAGACGGCATCTGGCTGCTGGGTCTCTATGGCCAGGAGCACACCCCACGGCAGGCACCCTCATCCAGGGCAGGTCCACAGAGCCCGGGCCAACCCCACCTGCCTGGCTCTGAGAACCACCTGAGACCCACCAACCCCGCCACGTGCCAGGCCTTCTCTGTCAACCTATGCCCCCAAGCCCCATGCCCATCACCAAGGACAGCTCTGAGCCTGCCATACCCTGTTTCCCCCACCGACCACTGCAGACAGACTTGGCTTTCCAGTCCTGCATTTGCTGCCTCTGGGCACCAGCTGGTCCCGAATGGCACCCTCCCTCTCCACCAGTGTCATGGGGCCTCAGGGCCCACACAGCTCTAATCCGAGTGGGGACCCTGGGCCAGCTTCCTGTGAATGGCCGGATTTCAGGCTGCCCACAGGGCCTTGAGGAAGGACCGGAAGCTGGCTTCCCAGCAGCTTCGGGCAGACAGGCAGGCAGTGAGGAGGTAACCCGTGGGCCATGACTCTAGCGCCAACAAACAACGTGGGGAGGGGGCTCAGCTTGCTGAACGTGCAGAAACACATCAGCCAGCACTCTGTGTGGCCCTGGCTGGAGACGGACTTAAACAGACAGTACTCAAAGGAGAGTTAACCAGGAGCACTTTCCGGTCCCGCATCATGAACCCTTTTTGTAGCAGGTCCCTATGTTTAGCAGTGCACGGGGGACAGCACCGCGCCTGAGACTTGCTCTGAACTTCTCAGGGGAGGGGCGTCTGGGCGGCTCAGTGGGTTGAGCCTCTGCCTTGGACTCATGTCATGATCTCGGTGTCATGGGATCGAGCCCCGCATCGGGCACTCTGTTCAGCAGGGAGCGTCCTTCCTCTCTCTGCCTGACTCTCTGCCTACTTATAATCTGTCAAATAAACAAATAAAAATCTGAGGGAAAAAAAAAAACAAACAAACCACCTTTCCCTAAGGGGAAACAGTGTTGCTGGCAGTTGTGCCACAAGCTGTCCCCGCCTCCCAAGGGGCTCCAGAGGGGGCTGGCAGCGACATGGGGCGAAGGAGCCTGGGATACTCCCCGCACTGTGGGGCCCCACCTTGGCGCCCAGGGTGGGAGTGGGGAGGGCTTTCCATGTGCCGCGGCGGCCGGCCCCTCACCTGCGATGACCGTGTTCACGCACTCGTAGAGAAGGGACATGGCAGATGTGCTGCGGGAGGAGAAGAGCGGAGGCGTGAGGACCAGGCTGCCCGAGAGACGCAGGGAGAGCGCCTGCCTGCTCCCTGGTCCGAGAGTCCGAAGCAGGGCTATGGCAGGAGCTGGCCGCCCCACACACCGCTGTCACCCAGGTCGGTGGCATTCCCCAAGGGACGCAGGCCTCCCTCTCTAACTGCTAGTGGGGGCCTCTGACACTTCTGGCCACTGAGCGCATTCCTGGAACCTTTCCATTGTGTGATGCCCACGAAGGAAAGCAGATCCCCCTCAACGCCTCTCCCAGCCGGGACCTCACCACCCGGCTCCACGGTGGGGGGACGCAGGGGACAGTGAGGTGTGCCCGCACACAGGCGAGCAGAGCACAGAAGGCTGCGGCTGCGGCGCCACCAGGGGATGTGACAGGCACGGCCCAGGGCCACCACCATGGGCGGGCACCAGGTATGTCTAATCCGCTCTGATCTTCTCATGCTTGACACTTGGGATCCCAAGTCCCCAAAAGCTGAGAGTGTGGCTGTCATGTGTCCAGAGCACGGGCCATCAGCCTGTCTGCATCCGCGATCGCCAGACTGATGCCCTCCTGCTAATCCGCTCTGGAAACCGTGGCACCACACCACATACTCAGGGATGGCAGGTGTTTAAAACCGAAGACGTCCGCAACCCAAACACCTGCTCCGCCCAATTATCTTCCCGTGTGATCTGCTCCTGAGCCTGGGGATGGAGGCCAGGGCCGCCTGCAGAGCACACGGCTCCAGGTCTGATGTGGCCTTGAGGCCCCAGTTCCTCCACGCTGCCCGCGGCTACCTCTCCAGGGGACCTGGGGAGCAGGATCTCCTATGCCACCTGCCACTTAGCCCCACAACTCGCGCACAGGCCCTGAGTGGTGTGGGGGCTCCGGCACCATTCCAGAACCGGCTGTCCAGAGCTCTTCCAGCAGACAGCCGAGACCTCCTCGTGGGCCACAGAATAACCAGGGGCTCCCCTTTCCTCTGCTTTTACCGTTGCTGTTTTCAAAACAAATTCACAGGGAAAGGAGGCACCAGCCCGTGCCCCAGTGGCACAGTTCACTCTTGTGGGCAAAATCACAGGGCATGTTTGCTTTTCCACCCCGAGACTCTCTCCAGGGCCCTGTGCCCAGTGGGAGCGCAGGACTGCACAGGCCAGACAGCGGGGCCATCCGGGGGCCTGGGGCTCACCTATGGATCAGGTTGGTGAGAGGCTCGATCAGCTTCTTGCCCAACCTTGGCTCCAAGGGGGTCAGAGCACCAAACTAGGGAAGAGAGAGGCCGGCGGGTCACTCGGGGCAGGGGCGAACTGCAGACTCCGACCCCCATCCACATGCCCGCGGCGCTCCCAGGACACACCAGGGCCTTCTCATTCCGTGAGAAAAGGGGCATTTGGGAGGGATACTTGCCAGTTTGATAATTTTAATGAGGACCCAGTTGTTGGTTGAGGAGGTCATCAGCTTGAAGAAGAGCGGGGCGAGGGACAGGTAGTTCTTGGGGTTGCGCCTGGCCAGCTCACAGATGACGTTGACGGCCGCTGACTGCACCCCTTTGGAGTGAAGGGGGGCCCGTCGTCAGTACAAGTGCCACCAGTGTGGGGGTGTACCCTTATCCCGGAGGACTGTCCCCCTCAGCAGGCCGGCCACCCCAAGCTAGAGCCCTGCCCTGTGCCTGCCAAGGTCATCACCTGGGGACGTGGTTTAAGCAACAACCCCCGAGGGGACCAAGCTTCCTAGAGCCGAGCGTCACTGGAGAGGGTGCGGCCGGCCCCCAAAGGACCAGACTCCAGTGCAGGGCACCCGCCACACCTGCCGCCTCGGCTCCTGCTTCCCCTCCCAAACTTTCTACTCCCTGCCCCTTGCCCTGATTGGAGGCAGGTTCCCCCGAGACAAGCTGAACCTCGCCTCGCATTTAGAGAAGCTGCATGATGTGTGCTCAGCCCCGAGAGTCCTCGATGAGGGAAGGACTGACGGGGAACAGGAGGAAGGGTGGCCTGAGCCCTGTGGCACGGGACCAGACTCAAGGCGCTAGAATAGTCGTGAACGCTAACGGGCGGCCAGACGGCCAGACGGCCAGGCACATCCCCTGTGCGCGGATGGCGGCTGTCTACTGAGTGGCTGGAAGAGGGGACACCTGGCGCCTGGAGCTCGGTGTCTGCGTCGCACACCAGCAAACGGGACCAGCTCCTTTGCAGACACGGCGGATTCCAGGGCCGGAGCGGGGAAGGCAGAAGGCAAACCCGGCATCTCACGGTGCCACAGAGTAAGGAATGCTGTCTGTGGTGGGACCGGGATGGAAGTCCCAGGACCTAGCGTCCCTCGACTCTTTCCTTGCAACACCTCCACCCCCGCACCGTCCCACCGTCAATCAACAAACCGGGGTCAGGGTCCTCCAGCTTCTCCTTCAGGCGGGGGAAAGCGGGGCGCAGCGACTCGGGGTACTTCAGGAACACCTTGTACATGATCAGCACAGCCTTCTTCCGGATGTACGGCTTGGTGTGCGACATCTGCACGGGCAGAAGGCCGGTCAGCCTCCCCTCCACACTGCTCCCGTTCCCCGCGTCTGCCTGGCTCACCTCCCTGCACCCGCCCCGCTCACCCTCCTCTGCCTCCCCGTGTCTCCCCTCCACCATCCGGAGGGAGACCCTCTCTCCAACCCGTCTGGTTTCTGGCCTTCGAACCTGCGCCACCGTCCCAAACACAGGACAGGGTTCTTGAGTGGAACTGAAACCAGCTTCCCTATGTCCATGACGCTAGGCCTGCCCCCCGAGGCCAGGACCCTTCTCAGACTCATTGGAACCCAATGAAGGACAGAGAGGGAGGGAACTTGAGCTGGAAGACGAGCCCTGGCCAGTGAATGCTGGCCTCCGACTCCCCTAGCAGCCAAGGCCTGTGCCCAGAGCAGGATGCCAAGGGGTGTCCAGTGCTCTAGGCTCTCGTCCTTTTGGAACTCACTGTCTCTCTCTCGTGCCAGGTCCTGCAGCTCTCGTCCTTTCGGAACTCTGCTCTGGCCAGGAAGGCCGCTGGCCCTCAGGTGGGTACACTTACCACCTGTGCGGGCCCTGGGGAGCCACACCCTGAGAATGTGCTCAGCCCCACGACTCACGAGTGTCCTCCCACGCTCACAGCTGCTTTCACCAGCACCACACTGGCAACTTCCCAGGCCAGAAGGGCAATATCCGGGGTCCTGCGGGGGCAGCTCGAAAGCCACCAGGGACACCACGTGAACCAAAGACTGGGGCCAGGTGTGGGCAAAGCAACTTACAGTGGGTGGTCAGCTGCATGAGGCAGGGCTGTAGCGAACCAGCCTCTGATCTAGAAGTTGCGAGCACGTGCGGTCTGAAACCACAGGCCTGGACCTATCCATCGGCAGGACAAGCAGGCCGACCTATATGGACAGAACTCTCCGGAGAGGAAAGCAGCCACCCATTTGCTCTGCCCAGATAAAACCGATGGGAACCAGCCTCCCAGTCAGTCGGAGATTTGGATGAATGACGGATGCCTCGGAGAACCAGGACTTGTAAGGACACCCGCATTCTGGAAAAGTGCCCTGGACACCTTGGAGGTCAGCGACAGCTGGGCTTTTGCCCTTCGAATGGACTGAAGCGCAAGAAGTCACTCCACGGCCACAGAAAACCACGCAGCATCAGGGCTGGAGCAGGAAGGACCACGCTCGGCCAGTGCACTGCCTGCCGGGAACCAGCGAGCTGGGAGCCGGCAGGGCACATGCTGGGTGGCAGGGGCACTCGGCCCCGGCGCCACCCACCTCTGGCCCCAAGCGGGGCTCTTTGAAAGGAGGTAAGGAAAGAATGTGAAGGTGGCCATGGCCCGAGGCTGGGCTCCATCATGGGGTTGGCGGGGGGAGGAGGGCACAGCAATTCGGTTTCCCATCTCATCTGGGGAACCCGGCCGTTTCTGCATGCCCGAATGTTCTTGGTGTGATGTTTAACCTCAGTTTTTCAGGCCCCTGGACCAAATCATGTCACAGAGCAAAGGCCAAGACGCTTAGGCACACTCGCAGACTCACCAGTGTCATGATGTCATTGGCCAGGTCTCTGGCAAGATCTGGGGTAACAAAACAGGACAGGCCAGTCAGCGCAACGCCAGTGTCGTACTGGCTGGGGCTGCTCAGGTCCTGCAAAGGGAGGGACGAGCGTCAGGAGGCAGGAGCCGACAGTGCATCACCAGCTCCCGGCGTGGGGTCTGGGTTGGGCCTGCCTGAGGAGCAACAAGCACCAGCCAGTTCCAGGGAGAACGGCCCTCAGTCGCGGCCCAGCCCAGTGTCCCAGCACTTGAGGGGGCCGCGGGCTGGGGTGGAGGGGCCCGTGTGGAAGCCAGGAACCTCTGTCGCTCCCGAGGGTTCTCCAGGACAGCCAGGATGGCTCCTCTCGGCCCCTCCCAAAGGCAGGCCGGCTCCGGCCCGGCTCTCTTCTCTCAGGTGAGCAGGAGAACCAGCCACGAGAGCGGCACATGCCCACCCCAGAGCCCTGGTCACTCTGGGCAGCTCCCACGGCACGGACCGCACAACGGCCTCATCTTGACGCCAGCAAAACATTTGAATCACACGCTTTCTCTGCACAGACTTTCCTTTTTTTTTTTAAGATCTTATTTATTTGACAGAAAGAGTGCACGAGCGCACAAGCAGGGGGAGCAGCAGTCAGAGGGAGAAGCAGGCCCCCCGCTGATCAGGCAGCCCAATGCGGGGCTTGATCCCAGGACCCTGGGATCATGACCTGAGCCAAAGGCAGACACTAAATTGACTGAGCCCCCCAGGAGCCCCTGGGGAGACTTTCCTAAGGAGCCCCGTAAACTTCACATAGATGTGGTGAACATACCAGACGCATTTTGAGAGATCACCTTCTAGACCGTGATAATAACCTGAAAACACGGACTCCTAGAGTCCGGCCTGGCCTGGGCTGACAAGACAGAACTGCGTCAGACCCATGTATAGAACTCAGGCCCTACACGGCCACTCCTGGTTCAGCAGGACTTGCAAAGGCCCAGCAAAGAGCCACCACAGGGTTTTTCAGAAACAGATTTGTGGAGAGGACACTCAGGTCACCGTCGAGCAGGGAGAGCCCCACTCGAAGCGAATGGGGAGTGGGGGACAGGGACAGTCTATGTAAGTTGTTCCAGAAGTCATGGGCTTATTTAAAACGACTCACACGCAGACCACAAACACTGGGGACGAGAATGGAGGAGAACGTCCTCTAACACAGCAGGCGTGTCCCCTGCTCCATTACAGGGACATCTTGGGCTCAGGTGGTCTCTCCAGCAGAGCATCTAGGTGACCTGCCTCTGGCACGTTTCCGTGCAAAGCAGGGATCGCTAGGTCTAAACGGAGATCACTATAAAGGGGTAGGCAGGGGGCGTGCCTGTGCCCAGCAGGCCGGCGAGAAAGCCCAAGCTTGGCCAGAGCCCCTCCACCCTCCTCCTTGCTGCCCCCGCCGTGACACGGCCCCACGGGCTGCTTCCAGCGGAGCTGGCCCCTCACGGCCCCACAGCACCCACGACGCCCAGTGCTGCCGCACGACCTGACCCTGGGCGGGCCTCCTCAGAACCACAGGCTCGGCGCTTTGGCCCCGTAGCCCACCCTGTGCAGGGACGAAGCGGGCCAGGGCTGTGGTAAGTGCTGCAGGGTCTGCCCAGGAGCCCAGCCCCGGTCCCCAGGACCCGCTCCGGGGGGCAGCCACCCTCGTGGGGTCTGGCCTGTACATCCAACCGTCACCGAGCCTCTGATTCTGATTCTGCCCCTCTCGCTACTCCACTAAAGATGCTCAAAGCTCTAGGGCCGAGGAAGAAACATGTTACTCGGTGATCTTCAAGACCGTCTCCAGACACAGAAATCACACGTGACGAAGACTCTCATGCAACGTGACTCAGGAGTCCCCGTGGGCAGAGGCGCCTGGGGGCACAGTCGGTTAAGCATCCGACTCTTGGTTTTGGCTCAGGTCATGATCTCAGGGTGAGGAGATCAAGCCCCGAGTCGGGCTCTGCGCTCATCGTGGAGTCTGCTTGTCCCTCTCCCTCTGCTCCCCCCCCACCCCCTTCCCAATCCCACGTGCTCTCCCTGTGCACACACAAAAACCAACGCAGGGGGCAGAAAGGCCCCGGTGGGGAAGGGGGTGTGCGCTGCGGCAGCTGCTCCCACCGTAGGGAGAAGGCGCGGGGAGCCCGCAGCCGGGAGCCGGCCTTCTGACGGCTGGAGGCCCCAGCAAGGGAAGAGGGAGGTCTGGCGGCACTCCGGCCTCGCCCACAGCCCACGAGCGGACACAGACCTGCCGCACCACCCGGGGGTGTCTTCTGACCACAGAGTGGCTATGTCTGGAAGCCACGTGCTTACGATGGGGTCACAAGAGCAAAGGCCGGGCAACCTCGGAGCTTTCTACGTGCCGTTCGCGCAGAGCACTGGAGAGGCCAGCGTGGAGAGCAGGGTGCGGCGGGGGCCGGGAGGGCGCGAGGGGGCGGCCGGGGACAGCGGGGTGCAGGAGGGTCGCCTACCTTGCGGATCTGATTGGTCGTCAGCATGATGACATCGGTCCCGTCGTGGAAGCACTGGGAAGCAGCAAGGTAGCCGATCCGCTGTGAGCCAGACGCGAGGGCGTTAGACGCGAGACAAGGGCCACACAGCCCCAGGGGAGGAAGCCCCCGGGCCAGGCAGTGACAGCCTGCGGCTGGCCGCAGGGCCACGGCTAGGGGGTGCCAGGAAGTCACCCAAGGAGGAGGAGGGGAGGAACCGGCCCCAGAGCCCGGAGGATGCAGCCTCCGCCACGCCAGTTCTCACGAGGTCGGTTGCACTGTCCGGCCCTCTGCTGGCGCACGTTCTGACCGCCTCCCCGGCAGCCCGGAGCGGCCTCTGCGAAGGAACACGGAAGCCAGCCAAGAGCGAGCGTTTCTCTGCACAGCGCTCCCCACCAGGCTGCGCAGACGCCGCCGTCACACTGGTGCGTGGGCGCGATGCCTCGCTGCCCGGGCCGAGCACCGCCTCTGCCACTTCCCTGAGAAGGGCCCGCGGGCAGGACAACGGTGTCCATTGGAGGGAGCCCACTGTGGGCCTGGGCAGTGTCCCACAGCGGGCCTGGGGCCCAGGGATCCGGAAACAGTCTATCCGCCCGGCTGGCCTGCGTGCCCGCCAAAGCCTGCCTGGCCCCGGGAGAACCACGCAATGCCCTCCCGCAGGTCACGGCTGCTGACACACACTTCGCGGAAGCTCTACTAGGATGGGAGCTGCGCTGACGTCACGACAGCACACGAAGGGGCTGTGCCCCGGGTCCTTTCCAGGCAGGGCCTCTGTGAGGTGGAGGGAAATGCTCAGAAACCACTGCGAGGCCCTGGGCTGGGGGCATGGTGCAGCCTCCCACTAAGATGCTCAAATATATAACCAACCCTATGAACCCACTTCGCGGATGTCCCTTAAAGCCAGAAGACAAACACCACGCAGGTAAGAGTTATTAAAGAACAAGACAAACGCTGAGGCGGCGGCGTGTGCGGGGCCAAGGCTGCTGTCCCACACTCTCTTTCTGCAGAGCGGGGCCTCCCGCCAGGGCACACCCTCCGCCCCACCTCACCTTGAACGTGAACTTGGAGGCGCTCATCACTTCTATGATGTTGAAGGCAGCCCAGCTGATGTCATATCCCAACATCTGTAACTGTTGGAAAGACCGGCACCGTCACCTCCATGCACACGCCAAGGCTGGAACCCCAACACTGCGCCCACGCCCAGGGACAGGCCTCCCGGAACCCACACCCTGGTGCTAGCCCTCACATCTAGAACTACACGGTTAGGTTCATCACGAAGGCACAGGGCAAGTGCCTGCGGCTCAAACGCCAGCCTCCACGCACACTGGTTAAGTCTCCAGGTCAATGAAAACACACGGGCTCCTCCTGAAAGCTACAGGGTGCCGGGATGCCCCCTGCCAACCTTCCCCAGGCCAGGTGGGGTTCACCATGCCCCAGGCCTCAGGGTCCTCACATCACGCCCTCCCTCGACTGGGAGAAATCAGCCCTGTGTGCCAAGGCCTGCGCCTGGAGCCAGTGGCGCCGATCCCTGTTCGACAGGTGGGCGGTGGTGGGCGTGGAGCGGATAAATGGGCGGGCAGAAGAGGGACAGAGGGACGGCTATGCCTGACCGCAGCGGGGCTGTGGGCGGGGGCAGCCCCGGGAAGCGACGTCGCCTGAGTCAACAGGCCCCGGTACCTACGTAGGTCAGCTTGCAGACCGCGTTTGCTTTCACTGCGATGTTGTCCTGCTTCAGCTCCTGCTTGATTTCGTCGATGCACTGAGAGATATATTTTGCCTAAAAAGAGAAAAAAAATGAAAAATTGCAATGGCCTGACTAAACCAGTTAAGAATAATTACCGCAGGGGCGCCGGGCGGCTCCGTGGGTGAAGCGTCTGCCTTGGGCTCGGGCCATGGTGTCAGGGTCCTGGGATCCGGTCCCGCATCGGGCTCCCTGCTCGGTGGGGAGCCTGCTTCGCCCTCTCCCTCTGCCTGCCTCTCCCTGTCACACGTGCGCTCTCTCAGATAAACACAGAATAATCATCGCAGCAAGAAGCCGAACACAAAAGGCCACACAGTGTCATTACTTTTATGTGAAACACCCAGGGCAGGCCCCCTGAGCCGCAGGAAGCAGGCGAGTGGGTGTCGGGGGCTGGGCTTGCAGCCTGGGGTCACAGAAGGTTCTCGAACGGAGCGTGGTGCGCGGCTGTGCGGCTATGGACGCGCTTACTAGAAACAGCTGAACGGAGCTCGGAATGGGGGCTGCAGGGCACGCGAACAGCTAACACAGCTGTTGTTTAACGAGGCAATTTCAGGGGCGTCTGCATGGTGCAGTCGGTCGAGTGTCCGGTTCTTGAGATCGAGCCTCATGCTGGGCTGGGCGCTCAGAGGAGAGTCTACCTGAGCCCCCGTGCCCCTGGCTCACGCACACGCTCTCTTACGCTCTCTCTAAAATGAAGACGTCTTCACAGAAAAGCCATCTCGGTGCGGTCCGATGCCCAGGACTCCCTCACAGTTCTCCCGGAGACAAGAGGCTGATAGGGGCAGGGGTCTCAAAGTCTGTTTATTCCATTTTCCCCACTTATTCGTATAGTTCACGGGGTACCCCCCCCGCTTTTTAAAAAAGATTCTATTTTTAAGCAATCTCTACACCGAACAGGGGGCTTGAACTTCTAACCCTAAGATCATGACCCAAGACCAGGGTGCCCCAAATCCAGAGCCGCATGCTCCTTTCAGCCAGCCACATACCCCTAGCTGATGCCTCCTATACGGAAAAGTTTTACAAGTTTAAAAGAACAATTTCAACACAAAAAGTCAGGACACGGAAATCTTCCTGACTCTCTGGTTTAGCCTTTTAGCGACTTGCACATGAGACTTGCGCAAAGCCAGGAAGCGAGCCCCAGGTCCCACCGGGTGCTCAACACCGAGCCCCGCGGCCCCTCCGGGAAGCTGGCATGGGAGTCTCCGCGGCCCGCGGCTCACGTCTGACAGCACCGTGTCAGGGCTCACGCGTGCCGCACGCACACAGGCCACCTGGTGCTTATCTGGTCGCTGCGGGACGGGCACCTGCATCCTCCCCACTTGCCCACTCCTGTGAGTCGAGCTGCAGTGTCTGTGGGAACGTGTTTTCGGATTCCCCTGGGTGTCCTTGCGAATTCTGCGCGTCTACCACTCACACGGGTCTGAGCTGAGGGCATCTGACACGAGGACCAGCGCCACTGATGCACCTCCCCCGCTGCAGAGACACACAGCCCCAGAGAGGGACCTCAAGGCGAGTGGCCGCCGCCGGGCTCGCAAGGAGCCTGTCCAGCCCGTGCCCCGGCCCCGCACATGCCCGCCACTTCCCGAAGCTCGAGGAGCCTCCTGTCATCTGACCAGAGCGACAGCCACCAGAACGTCCCCAGCCATCCACCAGGGGGCAAGATTCCGCGGTGGGCCCCATGGCGCCATCCCCACGGGGCGCCATCCCCAGGGGACCCGTGTGGCTGGCACAGATGGCAGACCCCTGCTCCGAGTGCCCTGGGCCCGGACCTCACCGTGGGGCCCCCGCTCATGGCCCCTCAGCCCACAGCCCATCCTGGCCCGAAATGCAGGCTCCTGGGGAAAGGGGCTACTCGAGCCCTCTCTCAGCCACAGATGCTTCATGAATCTTTTATGACCGGGACTCAGAGCCATGGGACAAGTGTCACTGTATCCTTCCAACAGGCTTCGGGTTACTGAATCCCCCGTGGGAGCTGCAGTCCCCTTCCCCCGCCTCCCCGTCCTGCATCACCACTGTTAACGACTCAAGAGGGAGAGAACAGAAAGACGGTCAAGGTGTTGGAGAAACAGGCCCTCGCCACAGACGACAGGGCTGGAAGACGGTAGGGCGCCGCGGGAGAGCCTGGCAGCTCCTGAAAGGGTAAACAGAGTCCGGCTCCTGGGTGTCCACCAAACCCGGGGCGCCTGGGTGCTCAGTGGGTTAAGCCGCTGCCTTCGGCTCAGGTCATGATCCCAGGGTCCTGGGATCGAGCCCCGCATCGGGCAGCTTCAAGAGCCAGAAAGCAGAGACTAGGGCTCACACAGCAGCTGCCGAGTGAGGAAGGAAATCCCAGAGGAGGGGGTGGGGGTGCCCACACTCTGGACACACACTCAGCCACAGTTCCACTGACCCCAGGACGAGGCACGCACGGCACACGGCACACAGCTGAAGTTGCTGGCGCACTTCCCCCGCCTCTGGCCCGCGACAACAGGCCGAGCTGGAGTCTCAGCCCAAGTAACCGCCGCCCCGAACGATATTTCTCAGGGAGCAGAACAGAATCGAGAGCCTCTGCAACCGACGGGTCACCACATTCAGGATATGACCCGAAGTTCTTCAAAATAACCAACAGGAAACACTACCCAGGCTCCAGGAAAACCAGCCAGCCAAGGTGCACTGGCCCTGAGCCGTCCCCAAGGGTGGAACTAACACCCCGAGATCTCGACTTCAGGACCGTAACGATGCTCTCACGGACCAGAGAAAGATATGCCCGGAAGAACGCGAAGAGGGGCCTCCTTGGCAGGGAAAGGCAAAGGATGTAAGATGAGCAGATGGAAAGTCTAGAATTGAAAAGAGTGTCTGGAACAGGAGTCACCGAATGCGCAGAGCAGCACCCGGGCGGCGGCGGCGGTGCGCCAGCAAGCCTGACGCGGACCGGACCCCCCAGTCAGGACAGAAACGTTGGAGCAAAGAGGAGCAGAACCTCAGGGTCTGTGGGACAAGCCCACAAGGTTTAACATACGTGTAACTAGTGTCCCAGAAAGGAAAGGGCGGGACAGAGAATATATTTGAAAACCAAATGGCTAGAACTTCCCCAAATTTGGTGCAAGTCCTAATTCACAGGTTCAAGGAGCTCAGCACCCAGGAAGGTAAAAGGAAAGCCATCACCAGACACGGCGAACTGCCAAAAACGGAAAGTTGGGAGAAAAACTTTTTTTTTTAAGTTCATTTATTTACATCATCTCTACCCCCAGTGTGGGGCTCGAATTCACAGCCCCAGGAACGAGAGTCCCCAAAGGAGCCAGAGGAAAAGCATGTGCTACGTGGGGAGAAAGGATTCCGTGCTGTTGTCAGAAACCATGGAGGCCTCTTGACGGTGGGGAAACCGCTGACCCGAATTCTCCACCAAAGACGACAGCCCCCGGGGAACAGAGCTGGACCCACAGAGCCCGGTGACATCTGTCTCTGAACCTCGAAGCACTCACCAGAGAGGAGATGAGCCTCACTGAAGAGTGGCGGCTTTCAGGAGGCCCTGCCTGAACGTTAGTTTTTCAGTGGAAAAGCGAGTGCGGCTCCCAGCTCCTGCAGACGGGAGACGGGGAGTCCTAAGGACAGAGAAGAACCCGTCTCCTGCTCACTGAGGACTTAAACACGACCTTACTCGGAGTGACAGAAATGTAAAGGAAGGAGAGCGGCGCACAGACGTCGCGCTCATCTCCCATTCGCCGCGCCGCCGCCGCCGGAAGAGGAGAGTATCGATTCAATCCCTTTTACTACAAGAAAATAAAATCGGTCAGGGCATGCGGGCATGATCCAAGCAATTATAATCAAAACATGACCTAGAAAGATTGTAGAGCCTGAGGTATAAATGACCACACAGCGCTGACGTTTATTAGTCCGTCCTTTCGTCTGAAAGATTCCGCGCCCAACATGGAGTCCAGTGTGGGGCCTGAACCCGTAACCCTCATGAGATCAAGACCCGAGCTCAAGAGTTGGGACACGTAACAGACTGAGCCGCCTGGGGGGCCCTGACACCGAAAGAGAAGAAAGGAGAAGAAAAAGGAGAGGGAGAGGGAGAGGAGGAAAGAGAAAAGAAAGAGAAAGAGAGGGGGCCTCTGGGAGGCTCAGTCATTAGGCGTCTGCCTGCAGCTCAGGTCATGATCCCAGGGTCCCGGGATCAAGTCCGGCACCGGGTTCCCCTGCTTCTCCCTCTGCCTGCCACTCCCCCTCCTCGTGTTTTCGCTCTCTGATAAGTAAAATCATAAAAAAGAGAGAAAGAGAGGAAGGAAGGAAGGAGAGGAGAGGCATAAGCATGACTCGATTTTTCTAATACCTCAGTCTGTTCTGTGCAAATTCATGCTTCGACACAGAGCAAACTGAGGCCTGAAATGCATGCCCTTTCCACGTTGTCTTGGGAGAATTTAACCTAGAACAAAGGCCATGAACTTCCCTTACATGGGAACTCCTCAGGTCTAATATAAAACAGCCATTTTGACCCTGGCCACTTTGTAGAGTTCCCTGAAGCACTTCATTTAAATCTAACAATCAGGGGCACCTGGGTGGCTCAGTGGGCTAAAGCCTCTGCCTTCGGCTCAGGTCATGGTCCCAGGGTCCTGGGATCGAACCCCGCATCGGGCTCTCTGCTCAGTGGAGAGTCTGCTTCCCTTCCTCTCTCTCTCTGCCTGCCTCTCTGCCTACTTGTGATCTCTGTCTGTCAAATAAATAAATAAATATCTTAAAAAAAAAAAAGATTTTATCTATTTGACAGAGACAAAGAGACACAGCGAGAGAGGGAACACAAGCAGGGGGAGTGGGAGAGGGAGAAGCAGGCTCCCCGCTGAGCAGGGAGCCCACGTGGGGCTCAATCCTAGGACCCCTGGATCATGACATGAGCCGAAGGCAGACACTCGACGACTGAGCTACCCAGGTGTCCCTCGTAGATGAAATTTTTAAAAACTTTTGCTGAACTTCAAGCTAGAGCAGGTGAACACTAGGTATGTAAACCACACCCCAATAACACTGTGTAAAAGAACCCCCCCAATCATCCAGAACCCCCACCTTAGTCCGTGTGACCTGGATGGACCTGCTGCTTCCAGCTCTGCACAGACACTCACGGGCTCCTGCTGGTCTGTGTCCTACAGCAGCAGCCACACCCCCCTGCGGCAGATGCCAACCGCCCCACCCAGGGCCCAGCTGCTGGAGACCCCACAAGGCTGACGGAGCTGTCCAGTGAGGCAAAAGGTCCAAGTCCTTCTGCTGAGAGAACACCTGTCCTGTGGACCCCAAGCAGAGGCAGGAGAAGACACTACACATGAGGGTACCACCGTAGGGGACAAGGGTACCGGGACCCACCCGTGAGCCTCGATGCTGCCTAACAAGGACAGGGGCACAATACATGACCCACTTTGTGGCCCACGTAAATAGCTTTGGGGAAGCCGAGACTGGCGAGGGACGGGAGGCACGGAGTGGCTGCCATGTCTATGCCCTCCACTGGCCCAGGGCAAAGCAGGAGAGGGGTGCATGGACGGGGGGATGGGGGAGGAAGCCCACAGTCAAGCCTCGGACTTCCTAACCTTCTGCCTCCCACCCCCGCTCCCTAACCAGCACATCTCCTAGAGCAGAGGGGTGTGTTTATGGGGGGGGGGGTGACCGGGACCCCCAGGGGATATCTGTGGTGGTCATGACTGGGGGTGCTCCTGGCATCGGGTGAATGCCCAGGACGGCCCCCACAGAACTGAGGCCAACCGCTGGCCTCAACCATACCTGGGTCCCCTTCCATCCTCCTCCCACCGCCCCCGGGCTGCTCCGAGCTGTAGCACCCAGAGCACCACCCAGAGACGGGTGCAAGAGCAGACACACCCCCACCGCCAGCCTGGGTCCTCCCAGCCGCCCCCCACAGCCCGGCCACTGAGCACGCCTTCCGTCTCCAGTGGGCCCTTCAAAAAGCCCCTACAAACTGGCAGCCAGACAGAAGAAGCGACCAAAGGCCTTAGGCAATGTCACAAGGAACGCAAAGGGCCACACGCTGCGCAAAGCACACCCAGCTGTGCCCCCCCCCATCGGGGAAGTGAAAAGGGCCGTCTGTCCTGCGGGTTCCCGACGCGCTCCTGGGCGCTCGCCCCTGCCGCTGGGACCTGTGCGGGGAACAGCGCTCGGGCAGCCGGGCGGTGCCCCTAGCGCAGTAATCCCACCCTGAAGGGTCGCTCATGCAAGGCCCCAGACCGGAAACCACCCAGATGTCCAGAAGGCAGAGCGCTGGGTGCTGTCAGCCACGGCGCCCACAAGCTGCGGGGCTCCCCGACGGAGACGAGCGTCAGGAGCCAGACCAGGAGAGCTAGGCTGGGCAACAGTCCTCCAGACCGTTCAGGGACACAAATTTCAGGGATAAAGGGATAAGCAAAGCAAGGAAATTACACCCAGAGAACTTCAGCTAATTATCTTAATTAACCTACACGTAACAGGGGCGTCTGGGTGACTCAGTGGGTTAAAGCCTCTGCCTTGGGCTCAGGTCATGATCACGGGGTCCTGGGATCGAGCCCCACGTCGGTGCTCCCTGCTCAGCAGGGAGCCTGCTTCCCCCTCTGCCGCTCCCCCTGCTTCTGTGCATGTGTGTGTATCCTCTCTCTGGCAGATAAATAAAACCTTTAAAAAATTAAAATAAACATAACATTCTATGCCCTACACCTCACAACGAGTAAGATTAGGAAAGAAGCCCATCTAGGAAACACTCGGCAAGTGCGCCTGGGACCAGTTTTCCTCGGCCCCCATGCCCGGGAGGGACGCCGGCAGGCTCTGTGCTTGCCCCCCCCCCCCCCGAGACTGTCCCCACCTCTGGCCCCGGCCCCCAGCCCAGGTTGGCTGTCACCTGTGCTCTGACCAACTGGCTATGAATGGGAGTTCATGTGACCCCCTGCTCTCAGGTTCAATTAATTTGCCAAAGCGGCTAGCGGACCTCAGGAAAGCACTTGTCCACCGTCAGCAGCTGAGCACAGAAGAAAGGCCGTGGCCGACAAGATGATCAATGGCCAGATGAAGACGTACACATGGAGGCGTCCAGAACGGCCCCACCGCAGGCGCCCCTGTCCTGGCAGAGTCGCTTTGCACCACACCATCCGCCCAGGACACGATGCTTTCGCCAACCAAGACTCTCCAACCCCGATGCTTAGAGGTGTGTGTGACAGATCATTAATTCAGTCCCTAGCCTGCTCCCCTCCCGGGAGCTGGGGGTGGGGCTGATAGCTCCAAGCTTCTAATCGCGGTCTTTCTGGTGACCTGCTCCCACCCGGCAGCCCACCAGGTCATCCCTCTGGAACAAAAGACACTTCTGTGACCCAGGAAATGCCAACGGATCTAAAAGCTCAGGGTTAGAACTGGGGGCAGAGAGCAAACACATAAACGAGGCTGCTCCTAATACTGTTATTGCTTAGGAAATGACAAAGACTTTAGGAGCTCTGTGCCCAGAGCGAGGGACAAAGACCAAAAGATGTATTTCTTACATCACAATATCACAGGGTCCAACAACATGGTGACAAGACAGGGGACACAGGGGGCATGGATGAAGGGAAGAGCGGGAGGGAATCTGGGGGGATTTTTCTTATCAGTGTGGGTCAGCGATTCTCCTGGGCAATGTCTGGGGACGTCTGTGACTGTCACGATGGCAGGCTCCTGGCATCAACTGGGTGGGGCCAGGATGCTGCTCTGTTCCCACAGTGCCTGGGACAGACCCCACCCCCAAAATGACCCAGTCCTGAATGTCAGCAATGCCGAGGGGAGACCCTGATTTAGGATAATGACCCATGTCATTAAAAAAAAAAAAAAAAAAAAAAGCTCAGTTCGAATTTAGTATCTGATTCTCAAAACTTTGTTAAAATAAAAGGAACTTCTCACCAACAGCCACAAAGCCCCGAGTGCCTGACCCAGGCCAGACATAACCTACTCTTGCAGTGACTGGACCCAGAGCAGACCCTGGTCCTGCGTGCCCGACAGGCCCCAGCACCAGCCTCCTGGGTTCAGGCCCAGCACCGGTATCTGAGGTCGGAAACTAGAGTCTCCGCAGCTCCAGGCAGTTCAGTCTGAACTCGACCACACCTCACTTCCAACTGCCACTCCACACCAACTGAATGAAGTTCTCAAACACCGCTTCAATGGGCTCAAGCGTTTACACCCCAGCAAAACCAAGCCGGCGCTATTCAGACACTAGCAGAGCCACGCAGGGCCCGTGCCCAACCAAGGGAAGGCCCCGAACACTGGGAAACAAACTATGGCACGCCTAGACCGCGGAAGGGGGGGACCGGCACACGGGCGACACACGCTACCCGCCCCGTGGGAGGCCTTCCCATGATGCATCCTGGAGAGCAGTCAGCACCACTACATTAACCAGCAAGAAGCAGAACGGAGTCTTTTCTAAGTAAACCCTATGCCCAATGTGGGGCCCGAACTCATGACCCTGAGGATCAAAAGTCGCAGGCCCCGCAGACCGAGCTAGCCGGGTGTCCCAGGATGCAGAACAGTCGTAACAGACAGTAAGAACTCCCCATGATTTCTATGCACAGAAAAAAACACTCAGAGCACATATTCCAAACTGATCTACAGGGAGGAGGCTTTTCCCTTTATCGCTGAACACCGAGAAGGGGCGCCTGGGGGGCTCAGTCAGTTAATAGCCTGCCTCTGGCTCAGGTCATGATCCCAGAGTGCTGGGATGCAGCCCCGCATCAGGCTCCCCACTGAGCAGGGAGTCCATTCGTCCTTCTCCCTTCACCCACTCATGCTCTCTCTCACTCTCAAATAAGTAAAATCATAATTAAAAAACACGAAACACCGAGCCCATTTTTTAAAGCATGACTCTACAACTTAAAAAGACTGAAAAACCAGCTTTCTCCCAAATATGAAGAGTTCCCAGAAGATTAAACTTAGGGGGACCCTGGGGGGCTCAGCTGTTAAGTGTCTGCCTTCGGCTCGGATCATGATCTCGGGGTCCTGGGATCGAGCCCCGCATCGGGCTCTCTGCTTGGCCGGGAGCCTGCTTCCCCCTCTCTCTTTGCCTACTTGTGATCTCTGTCTGTCCAATAAATAAATAAAATCTTTTAAAAATAAAAAAAAAGAATAAACTTAGAAGGCTTTGGACCTTTTCCCCCAATCATAGCCAAAGTTTAGAAGCAAGGATATTCGTAAGTGGGTCCCCTACCTGCCAACACTGCGCTCCATCTCAAGGATACTGTAAGGATTAAAAATAAACTCAAGCACCCTAGAGATGTATGAACTGGGCCAGAGTTTCAAACTTCTTGGACTCATTTACAAAACGTGCTTCCACAGTAACCCAATACGCACACATGCACCAGCTGCCATGAGCTGAACGAAGTTTTGATAACCAAGTTACTCTATGTGCAGAGGGCCCGGAATTTTCTAGTTTGGTTTTTTTTGTTTGTTTGTTTTTGTTTTTTAACATAACCCACTGAACTGCACTCACAACCCACTAAGGGGTTGCAGGCTGAGTTTGGAACGGCCAAGCAAACAGCCTCGTGGGGTGGTCTGCCGCTCACAGAAGCCACGATATGTCACCCACCGCATCCGCAGAAGCCCGCAGTGAGAGGGGAGGTGGCTGTCACCCCCGCTGGAGAGAGGAGGCTCCCCCAATCTCGCCAGGTCAAACGGGCCCCACAGCCTGGATGCGGTCTCCTGACACCACACAACACGGCTGAACTACTAAGAATCGTGCTGCGTTTCCACGTGGCTTCAAGGCCTTGCTGGGCCCCACTATAGGACGCTGCACGGAAGTGTTATTAGCTAAAATCTGTTTCGAGGTTACCCTCTGAGAGAACTACGTGCTGCAGAAACGCAGGTCCTCGCCGGCGCGGTGCGTAGCCTCGATGGGGGCCGGAGTGGGGACTACAGGAGCAGCGAGTCATCTGCTGCGTGCTGGGTCAGAACGGGGGCCTCCGTCACCAGCCTCCAGATCACCACCGTCTTCTGGTCAGAGGACCATGGCACCAAGACGCCATGTCCTCGGAGAACCGCCCACAGGTCAAAGGCAGGACCCACACAGAGCCCTGACCTTGATGACTTTGGATAGCAGCCTCTTGCACCACCCACGCACCCGCTGAAAGGGCCCCGAGGGTGGAGAGCTGCCCACGACTCTCAAAGAACCAAGGACCGCCTGGGGAACAGCCCGGGGACAGTGGGCATCCCCCAGACGCGAGCCGCCCTACCTGGTGAGCCACGCTCCTTCCCCGGAATCCCACACAGGCTGCTCCCGCACAGCCACTAACGCACTGAGAACAGGAGGTCAGCCAGTGCACAAGGGGACCTGCGGGTGTGAGCTGTCCCACAGCTGGCCAGCCACTCTGCGAGGGAAAGTCCAGCCCAAGGCAAAGACCCCGGGGTCAGGGCTGAGATTCACAACGTAACCAACATGGCCAGCGCGCATCACTCCAGGCAAAACCCGGGTGCAGCCGGGAAGGAACGCGGGTGGAAATGACCTAAAGCAACCCGATGACTGCCAGGGGGCGGGGAGGGAGAGGGTCACGCCCATCCCGAAAACGTGCAACAGCCCGGCAGGAACTAAGGCCGAACCGCCCGGCGCCGACCGTCGCTCCAGCAAACTCCTCGACATCTCCGCCGGGAAGAGGCGTCATTGCGAGCGCGGCTGAGAGCCCGCGGCGGGGGACCCGCGCCTCAGGGCCGCCGCCCCTCCCCCAGGAGAGCCCGCCGCCCGCTCCCGACCCCTGGTGGGAGTGCGGGCTCCAGGAAGCCAGCGGCCTGAGGGCCACTAACTGCCCCATTCCTCCCAAATCTAGGTCACAGGCTGGGGGGAGGGGCGGAGGGAAGGAAACGGTGCCCGCATGCCACTCCGAGACCACCTTCCTCTCGCCCTCCTTCAGGGTTTCCAGTCGAAGGCGGCTTCCCCATCCCGGGACCCCTTAGGGGTTTCCGTGTCTTGACTCCGGGCTTCCGCTGTCCCCCTCCCTAGGAGCGGCGGCCCCACCTTCCCGGGGACACGGGCCCAGGAGGCCAGGCCTGACTCTGGACCCGGCCGCAGACTGCCCGGACGCGCTAGCGGGGCGGCCCGCGGAGAGGAAGCCCCCCACCAGGAGTCCAGAGCCCCGGGGAGGAGCTGGGCCTGCCAAGTCCCCGCGGACACCTGCGGGAGGAGGGGGGCGGGCGTCCGAAGCCCAGCGGGAAACTGAGGCCACGGGGGCCACCCGGCGGCGGGCCCCCACGTGATCCGACACGCGCGGGAGATAAGGAAGGGCTGGCAACGGCGGCTCGGGTCCCGCCAGGGGCCGTCTGCGGTCCCCGGGGGTAAACTGAGGCTCAGAGGGAAAGCGGGTGTGGGGCGGCCAGGGTCGCAAGCAGGCAGGGCTCGAGTCCGGCGCGGGGCTGCGGGGACGAGCTGGAGACCGGGGCCGGGGCCGGGGTCGGGGTCGGGGTCCGGGTCGGCACCGGGGCCGGGCTCGGGCCCAGCCGGACCGGCCCCGCGAGGCGCGCCGGGCTCACCTCGTCCTCTTTGTGGTTGCGGATGCCGCGCACGAGGTCCTGCAGGTTCTTGTCGAACATGCGGTCGATGCTGCCCTTGACCATCTTGAGGGCCATCGCGGCGGACGCCGCCGGGCTCGAGCCCCGGGAGGCCCGCGGCGGGGCACCGTGCGGGGGCCCGGGGGCCGCACCTGCCGCCCGCGGAGCGCTGCGCTGCCGGCTGCCGCGGCGGGGCGGGCTCCCTGGCCAGGTCGGCGGCTGTCCACGGGGCGGCGGCGGCTGCGACCCGCTCCGCAGCCCGCGCTCGCACTGCCGTACCCCTCCGGCTGGGCGCCGCGCCGCTGGCAAATGGCGGACAAGATGGCGGCGGGTCAGCTGACGACCGGCGCCCGTCAGGCGGCCCGCCCCCGGAAGCCCCGCCTCCCAAGAAAGCCCGGCCCCGCCACCTCCGGGTCTCCACGTCTCCCCGGCGACGCCGGCCGCCCAATGGAAACGCGGACAACGCCCTCGCCGTCCCCTCAGCCGCGCCCCCTCCGGCTCGGGGCTCTTCCCTCTCATTGGTCAAGGCCTCCAGAACCCCACCCACTGCCTCACGTCGGTTCTAGCCACGCCCCCCGGGAGGGCCTCCTCCCGGCCCCGCCCCGCCACGGAGTGACAGCTCTGGGCGGGGCCTGCTGTGGGCGGGGCTCCACGTGGAGCTTCTCGGGCCAGTTGCGGGGAAGGAAACCAGCTCCGCCTTTTCCGAGTCGCGAAGCCCGCGCTGCGGGGAGCGGGTGCTGCGTGTGCGGCGCGTCCCGCGAAGCCCCGTGCTGTGGGCGGGACAGGAACGAGCATGCCCACGTGGGAGACGGAGGCCGGGAGCGGGCACTGCGGCGCGGCGGCTCATTCCGCGGGCACCGAGGCCGCGCCCGGGCGGGGGGAGGCGGGGAGGCCGCGGCGGGTGCGCGTCCGACCCAGGCCTGCCGCCCCCCGCGCAGTCGGCGGAAACGGCCCCGTGCAAGGACGGCGTCCAGGCGGCCCGAAGGCGGAACGGGGAGCTCCTCGGCCCGCAGGGAAACGCAAGACGCCCGCGTGCCCTGAGAGCGGCTGACGTCAGCGGGGGTGACAACGCTGTCACCAGTGCGCGGGCGGCGCGGGCGCGACGACGCTGTCACCAGTGCGCGGGCGGACGCGGGCGTGAAGACGCTGTCACCAGTGCGCGGGCGGACGCGGGCGTGAAGACGCTGTCACCAGTGCACGGCGGACGCGGGCGTGAAGACGCTGTCACCAGTGCGCGGGCGGCGCGGGCGCGACGACGCTGTCACCAGTGCGCGGGCGGACGCGGGCGCGACGACGCTGTCACCAGTGCGCGGGCGGACGCGGGCGTGACGACGCTGTCACCAGTGCGCGGGTGGCGCGGGACAAACGGGGTTCTCTGGCGCTGCGGGTGGGAACACGAGACCGCACGGCTCCCCCGGAGATCCGGGCGCGGGCGGCGGCGGACTTCGTCCCTCCGGCTTTAAAGAAAACTCTGCCCGGATGCGGGGCGCGAACTCGGGGGCCCCGGGTGGAGCTTGGCGTGCTCCGCAGACCGAGCCCCGCGGCTGCGCTCGGCTGTGTGTTCTCTTGATTTACTGACTCTAAAAAGTGGGCTGCACGCCCAGTGCGGGGCTCGAACTCACGATCTGGAGACCAAGAGCGGCGCGCCCCCGGGACTGAGCCAGCCAGGAACCCCCGGTTGCATGTTTCAAAGGTGACCGGTGGACGCCCTGTGACCCGGAGTCTCCCCACCGCTTGCGACGAGAACGCAGAAACGCCCGCACCCGCCCCTGGGTACAAGCGTTCGCGGCCGCTGCGTTCGCAGGAGCCCGAGCCCGAAACGGCCCACACGTCCGTGGACAGAAAAGGGACGCGCCGCTTGTGGTCATCCTGTGGGGTCAGTGCGCAGCCGTGGAGGTGGCCGGTGACCATCCCACGGAGCAGCCAGGGCGGGCCGCACGGACACGGCGCAGGACGAAATACGCAAGGCGGTGTGCACGACACGGTTCCGCTGATGCGAAGTTCAGTTACCGGCAGAACGGATCGGGGCGCCTGGGGGGCTGCGTCGGTGATGCCTCTGCCTTCGGCTCAGGTCATGATCCCAGGGTCCCCAGGTGGAGTCCCGCGGGGAGTCTGCTTCTCCCTCTGTTTCTGCCCCTCCCCTCTGCTTGTTCTCTAGCTCTGTCTCTCTCAAGTCAATAAAAAAATAAAATCTTTAAAAAAATTTTTTTAAAGATTTTATTTATTTATTTGACAGAGATCACAAGTGGGCAGAGAGGCAGGCAGAGAGAGAGGGGGGAAGCAGGCTCCCCGCAGAGCAGAGAGCCCGATGTGGGGCTCGATCCCAGGACACTGAGATGATGACCTGAGCCTAAGGCACAGGCTTTAACCCACTGAGTCACCCAGGCGCCCCCGAGAAAATTAACTCTTTTTAAAGAAAGAAGTAAGCAACTCGTTATAGGTTGCACAACTACAGACGAGAACTGGAGACGGGATGCGTAGGTCTGGTACATCCCCGCAAGGCGTTCCCATCAGCTGATGGAAAGAATGTCGTAGGTCACTGCTATGGCCTTGTCCTCCCACGCTAAGCAGCTGGAGATTGGGACAAAACATGAAACATGGGCTTCAGACAGCGGACCGTAGTGCGGGACGGTGAGCCCGGAGAAAAGGGAAGGAACGAGAGGAGGCTTACAGCTGCTCTTAGACTCTGCCTGTAGGTGAAATCCAGGCTATGGGGGGGGACCCCAACACAACACAAAGGTTTCACGAAGTGGGGAGACAAAGATGGGAGATGAGGGAGGTTATGGCAGCCAGAATTCTCAGGGCAACATGCCAGAGAACAGGGAACTGTCTGCAGAGAGAGCTCATACGTTTTCACAGGGGCCCCCCCGAGTCTTTGGCGGACTATCACTGCACACGGTCCAGCTTCCCCAGGCCAGGGTGGGAATAAAAATAAACGTCTAGGGATGCCTGGGTGGCTCAGTGGGTTAAGCCTCTGCCTTCGGCTCAGGTCATGATCTCAGGGTCCTGGGATCAAGCCCTGCATCAGGCTCTCTGCTCACCCCCGCCTGCTTCTCTGCGTACTTGTGATCTCTGTCAATCTTTCTTAAAAAGCAAAAAAAAAGGAATGAAGAGCCCACGAAATGTTTTTGTTGTTGCTTTTTGGGAGGTACCGAATCACTTTATTTCAAAGGCGTGGTACAAATGAAAGAAGTTAAGTCAGTGTTTTGGTACAACTTACAGAAGAGGCAGAGGTGACCCCAATGTGCAGGGCCTGCCTTGGTGACGAGGGAAATCACCCCGGAGGCTGTGGGAGGACAGCCTGAGGCTTCGATCAGCTACCACTGTTTCCCAGGGCGTGCTGGTCAGGGAGAGACTCTGCCGTGCTGGTTCCAGGAGCGGCCACCTTGTGCGAGTTGGTTACAGGGTCGCCCGGTCCTTTGGGTACTGAGCCTCGATGAAGTACCGCAGAGGGGGCCGGTCTGTGCAGTCCCAGCAGTGACAGACCCGCGCCCTTTCCCACATGCAGCGCACACTCCACGGCTTCAGCCGTCCTCCCTGTCTTCCGTCTGGTCTCTTGATATCCTGAAGGAAGATCCGGCCACCTCCTCGGTTCTGTGGCTTTATCAATTTCTCAGCATTTCCCTCTCCTCGTGAGATTGGGGAAGACAATACGTGGCCAAGTTCTTTGAAGGTGCATTGTCGCGGTCAAAGTAGGAAGGCACGGGAAGGGTAGAGCTCCGGGTTATCCGGTGGTTGGTGGCAGCCTCCGAGCCCTGGCGGCACTTCTGGAGCACCGAGAGCACAAGAAATGTTTAAAATGTGGTAAATAGGGGTGCCTGGGTGGCTCAGTGTGTTAAAGCCTCTGCCTTCGGCTCAGGTCATGATCTCAGGGTCCTGGGATCGAGCCCCGCATCGGGTTCTCTGCTCCACGGGGAGCCTGCTTCCCCCTCCCTCTCTCTGCCTGCCTCTCTGCCCACTTATGATCTCTGTCTGTCAAATAAATAAAAATAAATAAAATCTTTTAAAAACTGTGGTAAATATAATTTTTATCTTAATTTCCTTAAAGGATAATTGACTCATCCCGCCCCTGCCCCGCTTTTAGAAAGAGGGAGAGAGAATGTTCATGAGCAAGAGGAGCAGAGGGAGAGGGAGTCTGAAGTAGACCCCATGCTGCGCGCGGAGCCCAGACCGCGCTCGGCCTTACCGGCCTGAGATCACCACCAGGGCTGAAACCAAGAGTCAGACGCCCCACTCACTGAGCCACCCAGCTGTCCCCATAACTGACCTTTTTTTTTGGTAAAGATTTTTTTTATTTGAGAGAGAGAGAGCACGAGCAGGGGGAGCAGGAGGCAGAGAGAGGGAGAAGCAGGCTCCCCACCAAGCAGGGAGCCCGATGCAGGCTCCATTCCAAGACCCCGAGATCACCACCTGAGCCGAAGGCAGGCGCTTAACCAACAGAGCCACCCAGGCATCCCAATAATTGACTCTTTAAATAAAAAAACGTAATGACAATGTATTGCGAGATGTATTTTAGAGAATATTTAAAGTAATACAATAGTATATAATGGGAAGCAAATAACAAATATACTGTGGTGAGGGGCTTCCAGAAAGTGTGAACCAGTATGTTGCAACCATAGAAAAATCACTTAAAATAAAATGAGGAACCATAAATTTAATAAAACAATTACAGGTAAAAATGGAACAATCTTTAAAGTAGTCCATCTAAAATAAGGCAATGACAAGGGAAAGGATTGCAAAACACAAAAGAGACAAACAGCAAACAGCAGGGTGAGCGATTTAAACCTGGCCATGACCCCATTTCTACTAAATGTAAATGTCTAAACACTAGGCAAGAGGCAGAAACCGTTAGCATGGCCGCAACTTTAGGTTGTCCTTTAAATATAAAGGCGTAGATTGTATAAAAGTAAAAAGATGTAACCAAAACAAATTTTATTTTTTTAATTTTATTTATTTATTTGACAGACAGAGATCACAAGTAGGCAGAGAGGCAGGCAGAGAGAGGAGGAAGCAGGCTCCCTGCCGAGCAGAGAACCCGATGTGGGGCTCGATCCCAGGACCCTGAGATCATGACCGGAGCTGAAGGCAGAGGCTTAACCCACTGAGCCACCCAGGTGCCCCCCAAAACAAATTTTAAAAGAATGAGATTGAAAGGCTTCCTGTAAGTTTTCTTTAAAGTTTATTTTATTTTCTTAGTAATCTCTCCACCTGCCATGGGGCTCAAACTCACGACCCCGAGATGCGTGCTCTGCCGACTGACCCAGCCAGCCACCCGGTCCTTACTCTTAATGTACATCCAGGACAATGACCCAGAATGGATCACACACCTATATATAAAGGCTCAAAGTTTAAAACTTCTGGAGGAAAACATAGGAGAAAGTTTTTATGACTTTTGTTAGGCTTAGATTTTTTTTTTTTATAGAATACAAAAACCGCGAACCATTTTTTTGAAAGCAAGAAGATAAACTTCACCAAAATTTTTGAAAAATTGCTTTTCAAGAAAATATATTAAAAAAAAAGATAAGGCAAGCACCACCTGGGAAAAGTACTTGCAATACATGTCTGTGACAAATAAGAAAATACTAAGAAACGGTAAGAACATAAGCCAACCAATTTCTTAAATAGGTAAGTAGATTTGAACAACAGATACTTTACCAAGGAAGATTATGAATATCCAACAAGCACAGAAAAGATACTTGCCGTAATTAGTCATTAAGGAAACGTTCCCCAGTGGGATATCACGATCTATCTATTAGAAAGAATACATGTAAAGGCCTGTGAACACCATTCGTTGGCAAAGATGCGCAGCGGTTGGAACTTCCAGGGTGGCTGGAATAAGCCCAAAATGGTGCAGCCACTTTGGGAAATGGTTTAGCAGTTTCTTTCAGAGTCAAAGATGCATTTACCACGCGTGCCAGCAATCTCACTCTTGGGTATTCACCCGAGAGAAATTAAAACGTGTTTCCCAACACTGACCAGTATGCCAATGATCACGGCACCCTCATTCATAATAGCCCAAAAGTGGACACGGTTTAAGTACCCGTCCATAGATAGACGGGTTAAAAAAACAACACGGCGGCACGTCCATCCAACGACACACTTCTCAACGACGGTGAGAGAGGAACTGCTGGTGCACACAACTTGGACGCGATTCAGGGACGTTATACCACATAAGAGAACCCAGACTGAAAACATCGCATACTTTGGCTTCCATGCTATGGAAGTCAGAGAACACTGGAGAACAATATCGACAGAAAAACATGTCGGGGATGGCCTGAGGGCGGGGATACAGGGATGGTCCACCGTAAAGGGGAGAGAACTTTGGGGTGATGGAAGTGTGCTTTATTGTGACTGTGGTATACTTGTACAACCACAAACAACTGACCAAACTAGGGGTGCCCGGGGGCTTTAGTCGGTGAAGTGTCTGACTCTTGATTTCAGCTTTGGTCATGCTCCCGGGGCCGTGAGATTGATTCCTGCATCAGGCTCCGCACTCAGTGCAAGTCTACTCGGGATTCTCGTTCTGTCTCTCTCTCTCTCTGCCCCTCCCCCTTGTTCTCTCTCTCCCTCTCTAAACAAATAAAATATTTTTAAAAACCTGCCATAAAGATGTCCAAGTCCTAATTTCTGGGACCCGTGGCTATGTCACCTCACATGGCAAAAGGGATTTTATTAATAAGGACTCGGAGATGCGGATGGCCCTGGACTACCAGTGGGGAGGGAGAAGTGTCCTCACAAGGACCACACGGAGGGGGCAGAAGGTGGGAGTCCAAAAGATGAGACGACCCTGCACTGCTGACTGTGAGGAGGGAGGGGGGCCTGTGGGCCAAGGATGCGGCACCTCTGGAAGCTGGAAAAGGCAGGAGATGGGTCTCCCTGGGGCCCCCAGAAGGAACCAGCCTTGCCCGTGCCTGGGTTTAGTCAAGTGAAACCCTAGTCGGACTTGTGACCCCTGAGTGTACTGAAGAATGATGGTTTTGCCAAGGGCCGATTCTTTTTTTTTTTTTTTTTTAAAGATTTCGTCTATTCATTCGACAGAGAGAGAGACAAGTGGGCAGAGCAGCAGGCGGGGGTGGGGAGAGAGGCTCCCTGCTGAGCAGAGAGCCCGATGCGGGGCCGGATCCCAGGACCCTGAGATCATGACCCCAGCCGAAGGCAGAGGCTCAACCGACTGAGCCACCTAGGTGCCCCCCAAGGGCCGATTCTGGCAAGGTTCCGGCGGGCGGGCTGCCTGCAGTGTCCGGGCCGGCCAGCAGAGAGCAGTGGTAGCCAGGCTCAGAGACGCACGGCTCTTCTCTGAAATGTTCTCGTTCTCAGTCTTGGAGCACCAGCATGGCATCCTGGCCGGAGGTTTGGGCACCTGTGATCAATTCCAGCTCCAGCCCTAAATCAATTCTCTCCCCTACAAAGAGCCCATCGATCCATGCATCATCCTTCCTTCCCTCCATCCATCCACCGTCCGCCCGACCATCCGCCCTCCCTCCCTCCCTCCCTCCTTCTGTCTGCTCATCCATTCGTTCACCACCACCGCGCTGAGTGTCCACTGTGCACTGACTTTGGCAATGAACAGACATGGAGGACAGATTCACAGCCAAGGGAAGTTTCGGGGAAATGACCAGGCAGGTGTCAGGACGAAGAGAATGGTTAGAACAAACTTAGCATGGGGGAGGAACAGAGAGAAAGCTGGTGTGATTGGGGGGTGAGCGACAACAGAAGCTGCGCTGGGCAAGGCCACCAGGCATCTCCTTGCAGGAGCGTTCCAGAGGGCCTGTGCTACCCCCACGTGTGTTCTTCTACTTTGATCCTCAGGACAGTGGGTGAGGGTCATCTCAATTTGCTCTTGGTAGCAGAGGCTTAGAGAAGTGCAGTCAATTAGCCAGAACCCCATGGATTTGGACCCAGACGTTTTATTTGTCTCCCTGCTCCCAGGCACTTTTGGGCTCTTTGGTAACTGTGTCCCCATCAACGGACTCTTCTGCCCTTGGCTTCACTGCTCTGCAGCTCTTCCAGTCCAATAACGTGGACAGTCGCATCAGTCGGCAAGTGTGACGATAACGCTGTGTAACAACCTTTGACGATAATCATCTGTCCCCTTCTTCAGGTCTGCGGGGCACCCATAGAGCGAACCTCGCCTTAGCTGGTCCTGGTTCCAAGCTTCGTGTTGTCCCACGTGTCTTCCCCTCAGGGTGTGCTGCTAAATGTTCAATCACATCTTAGGGGAGGGGATGGGGGTGGAGGTGTTTGTCACCTTTCCCAATTTCTGGGGTGTAAATAATCCCACGGGGGCTGATCTCAATGACCATTATGACATCACTGAGGGCAGAGTTGGAAAGAGGTGTTCAGCGGTGGACCGTTACACAGTGTCTTGGCCCCTTTGGGCTGCTGTGGCAAAAATATCATAGCCGGGGGGCCACAGACAGTAGGCATTTATGTCTCACAGTTCTGGAGGCTGGGAAGTCCAAGTTCAAGGCGCTGGCAGATTTGGTATCCGGGGAGGATCTGCTTCCCGGTTCACAGGCGGCTGTCTTTTCTCTGTGTCCACAGGTGGCAGAAGTGATGAGAGAGCCATCTGGGGTCAGCTTTTACAAGCACACCAACCCCACACAGGAGGACTCTACCTTCATGACCTAATCACCCCCCAAAGCCCTACCTCCAAATCTCAACACACTGGCGGTTAGGCTTCAAGATACAAATCTGTAGGGGACAGTACTGACAAAATTGATGTAAATAACCTGAAAATATAACCTATTTATATCTATATAATCTGAAGCATGCGCAGAGTGCAATCTATGACACCAAGAGGTTGGTGAGACAAATGGGAACAGTGAGTTCTGGGTATCGACCACGTGTGTTTTAAAGAGAACTTATTTAAGTTTACTTTTATATGACTGAACTTCCAACACCAGCTGTGTCTAAAACCCAGGTCACCCAATGCCTACGTGTTTAGCGGTCGGCCCCTATGAGCCAGTGCGAGCTGACTTCGGCACGTTGCTGGCTCCAAGTGAGATTGTTCAAACCCTCCTGGGGCCAGGCTACGGCAGGCGTCGTGTTCCTTCCCGGCCGCTGGTGAGCACCTGCTCCCACCCTATTGGCCAGAGCAAGTCAGGGATGTCTCACCCCATGCGGCAGGAACCGACTTGCTACAGTTAGAATTTCAGCCTCACCTAACACAGGGAGGGGTTAGGAATAGGGAGGACTAAAACAAGGAACCACTTCTCCCCTTGTGGCTCCCTCCCCACCTTTTAAAATAATAACAGCGATGGGGATGTGCCCAGGAAAACTCCCCTACTCCCGTGTGTGTCTCCTTTGCACTCACACATCACACTGCCGACAGTCTGACCCCAGACATGACATCAGCTGAGAGGCCAACAATCTAACTCTGTTCTGGCATCGTCTACAGCGGACCCTGCAAGTTCAGGGCTCCCTCCCACGGGGCTGCCTCTCCCTTCGGACACTAGTCCCCAGTCCGGGCTCTCAGCTGTGTTTCTTCTCGCTGACCAGCTGTACATCAGAGGTTCTCACAATCCCCTTCTTGGGTGCGATTAGTTTGTTGGAGCTGCTGCTAGAACTCAGGAACGTGGTTTTACTTGCTGTTTATTGGCTTATTATAAAAGGATATGATAAAGGATGCAGACGAACATCCAGGTGGGAGAGATGCCTACGGCTAGCAAGTGGGACGGGCGCGGAGCTCCGTCTCCTCCCCAGGGGCGCCACCCTCCCAGCACCTCCACGTTTCCCAAACGTGGTGCCTTTACGGAAGTTTCGACACGCAGCCAAGACGGATCATTAACCCAATCTCCAGCTCTTCTCCATCCCCTGGGGAGGATGAGAGCCGGGCTGAGAGTTCCAAGCTTTTTTTTTTTTTTTTTAAGTTTTTATTGTTAAAGCAATCTCTACACCCAACGTGAGGCTCAAGCATACAATCCCAAGATCAAGGGTCACATGCTCCAGCAACTGAGCAGGCCGGGCACCCCCCGACACCTCCAAGCTTCTAATCATGGTCTCTCTGGTGACCTGCTCCCATCAAGCAGCCCAAGAGGTCATCTCATTAGAACGAAAGACACTTCTGTCACCCAGGAAATGCCAGGGGATCTAGGAGCTCAGTGTCAGGAACTGGGGAAAGAGACCCAATGGTAGAACAAAAGATGTTCGTAACGCTCTTATCACTTAGGAAATTCCAGAGTTGTAGGGGATCTAGACAGGAACTGTGGATAGACACCTCTTTGTGTATTTGTTATTATCTCAGAAGATATGATTTAACATACCATAAAATGCACCACTTTAAATGTACAGCTCAGTGGGTTTTTTTGTTTATTTTTAAAGATTTTATTTGTCAGAGAAAGAGAGCAAGTGCAGGGGAGGGGCAGCGGGAGAAGCCGACTCTGGACGCGTCACCACGTGGACTCACGCCCCGTGTGGCCTTCTGCGTCTGGTTCCTTCCCCAAGGGTCGTGGGCTCGGGGTTCTTCCCCGGGGCAGTGCGGGTGGATGTCTCACTCCTGTCCGCGGCAGAGCGACGTTCCTGTGTGTGACTACCTTGTCATCCGTTCCTGGATATTTTTATTGTTTCCACGTTGGGGCAATTATGGAAAATGCTGCTCCATGTATACGTTTTTGTGCGGACACGTTTTCATTTCTTTTAGGCATTTAATAGGAGCGGAACTGCCGGGTCATACGATGACTTTATGCCTAATCTTCGAGGAACTGCCAGACTGTTTTAAAAAGCAACTGCCCTAGGGCACCTGGATGGCTCAGTGGGTTATGCCTCTGATTTGGCTCAGGTCATGGTCTCAGCTTCCTCGGATCGAGCCCCGCGTTGGGCTCTCTGCTCAGCAGGGAGACTGCTTCCCTCCCCCACCCCCGCCTGTCTCTCTGCCGACTTGTGTCCCAGTTTCCGCACATCCTCTCCAACACTTGATATCTTCTCTCTTGTTGATTCTAGACACCTTAGCAGGTATGAAACAATAGCTTGTTGTGCTTTGGATCTGCATTCCCCGATGGCTAATGACACTGAGCACCTTCTCAGGAGCTCATCGACCATTTCTTTTTCTTTGGAGAACTGTCGGTTAGATCCTTGGCTTATTTTCCTGTTGGGTTATTTTTAAGTCGTTGAGTTGTAAGAGTTCTTTACACATACTAGACACAAGTCCCATGCCAGGTGCCTGCTATGGAGATACAATTTTTTTCCCATCCTGTGAGTTGTCTTTTCATCTTCTTGATGGTGTTCTACTAAGCACAAAAGGTTTTCATTCGGATGATGTGTGATTTATCTAAGTTACGCACATGCTTGTGTATGTTTTTAGTGGGTATGTGCTCTCGTTTCTCTTGGCCACACATCCAGGAGTGGAATCTCTAGGCCACGGGTTAAGCTTATGTTTAGTTTCACCAGATGGTGCCCGACAGCAGCTGGGACTTCCAGGACCCCAGCATTATCTGGTCCTACCAACACTTGGTTTTGTCAACAATGTTCATTCACTGAGCACCTATGTGATTGCTACCGTGCCCACCCGGCAGACCAGGAACCTGGATACTACAGACCACGGTGGCCTGCCCCGGTCCCCGGCGTCCTGGTCCCTGACAGCGCATGAGTCCTCTGGCTTGGAGTGAGAAAACACCTTTCCCTTCTGCCTGTGCATGGTGGAGTCCCTGAGGCTAGGCCCGGCTCCTGGGTGAGCAGTTTGGTACCTCCACTGCCCCCAGAGGCACTGGTCAGGCTGCTTCAGTCCCCAGGGGGCTGGGGAGGAGGTCCCAGCAATGAAGCCATCATCTTGCATCACCTGTGGTCCTGGAAACCGCAGACTCCAGGTTTGCTGGGAGGATGGAGAGGCGAGGAGGCAGCGCAAGCGGGGCTCAGGCTTCCAGGGAGGAGGCAGGGGACCCTGGAGGGGCCTGGTCCCCGCCAGCGCCTCGCCGGGCGCTCGGCCCAACAGCGCGACCCCAGCCCTTGCTTTCGCGCGCTGCGAGGCGGGGTCCCGGCGGTCGCCGTTGGTCTGACCCCGCGGGAGGAGGGAGGGCAACGATGACAGTTAGGCCGACGTCCGTGATCACGAGGCCGGCGCACCACGGGGTTTACTCAAGCTCCGTCCGCGGCGTCGCGTCCGCGGTCCGTCCATGCCCACCCGGGGTCCACGGACGGATCCGAGGCGGGGCGCCCGGGGGGCTCAGCCGGGGAAGCCTCTGCCTTCGGCTGGGTTCGTGGTCTCAGGGTCCTGCGACCGCGCCCCGCGCGGGGCTCCCGGCTCAGCGGGGAGCCTGCTTCCCCCTCCCCCTCTGCCTGCCGCTCCTGCTCCCCCTCCCCCTCTCCCCCTCTCTCAAGTAAGTAGGTGGGTAAATAAAGAAAGAAAGAAATCTTTTTGAAAAATCAGAGGCTGGTGACCCTCCTTCCTAACACAGACAGCGGCTAAGGGCCGGACGCAGGATTTGAACTCGCATTCCCACCCAGGCGTCCCCAGGCTGACAGAATCCCACGGACGGAAGCTCTGATTGGGCCATCGAGTCACCGTCCGAAGGCCCTATTGGCCAGAACTCCCACCCACCTGATAGGCTGCTCTCCAACCACAGCGGGCGGGCTTTGGCTAGGGAGCCAATCCCGGTGGAGGGTGGGCACATGACAGCATCACATGACGATAAAGATGGCTGCTCAGGCTGCAGGGAGGGATGGGGGCCATTTCCCCATAGGCTGCTCTGTGTCGGGCGGGTGTTTGCGTTTTGGGCCGGGGGGGGGGGGGGCTCCCCCTTAAGATACAGGACCGCCGGTTAAATTGGAATTTCCGGCGAAGGGTGAATTCTGTCTACTTATAAGCTGTCCCATTAAATATTTGGGACATACATCCCAACATTGACTCGCTCGTTACCTGCGTTCACGTCCAACCGGGCCCCCTGTCGCTGCAGTTGTTGGGTCCGGCGACCCGAGTTCCTGAGACCCTCGCCGCAGACCGTGCACGGGGGTGGGGGCGCGACGGAGGGGGAGAGGTTCCCGAGGACTTTGGTCCCCGCGTGGGGGCTGAATCGGGGAGGTGGGTCCCGGCCCTGTTGCTCCCGCGCATAGAGCAGCTCCACGGCCCCTCAAGACCCTTCCCGTCTTCCCTCCCACGAGCAGGACAGTTGAAATAGGTCTCCTTTCTGTCTGGTTACCCCAACGTCCGCCCGAAGTGTGAACGATGACCCTGCGGTCAAGATCTGAGCCAAATGCAGACGCTTAGCCTGGGTCCATAGGTCAGTGGAGAGGTGGCTGATTCTAGGCTGAGGAAATATACTCAAGGGAGCTTGGAGCATTTGGTGGTACCAGTAAGTAAGTGTTCAAAAATAACCCACCGCGGGGCGCCGGGGTGGCTCAGTGGGTTAAACCTCTGCCTTCGGCTCAGGTCATGGTCTCAGGGTCCTGGGATCGAGCCCCGCATCGGGCTCTCTGCTCAGCAGGGAGCCTGCTTCCTCCTCTGCCTGCCTGTCTGCCTACCTGAGATCTCTGTCTATCAAATAAATAAATAAAATCTTTAAAAGAAGTTTAAAAATAACCCACGGCAAAGATGGGGTTGAATCAGCAGGACACAGAAGCCAGCTGAAAGGACTCCCAGTGCCCAAAGCTGAAACAGTTTTTTTTGCAGCAAAATAAAGCAATATTGGATTGAACCCCAAATATAACATAAATATCTATGACTCCATATTGATGTAAATAAGTGATGAAGAAATAAGTGGGAAGTAGATAGACCTCCCGGGAAGAAAAATTAAAAAACCATTCCCATAAATACTCAACCCTCAAGGAGGGGAAGCATAACTTCCAACTGATAAATGTGAACTATATAGGGGCATCTGGGGGGTTCAGTCGATAAGCATCTGCCTTCAGTTCAGGTCATGGCCTTGGGGTCCTGGGATCGAGCCCCGTGTCGGGCTCCCTGCTCGGCAGGAAGCCTGCTTCTCCCTCTCCCATCCCCCCTGCTTTTGCTCCCTCTCTTGCTGTGTCTCTCTCTGTTGAATAAACAAAATCTTTTTTAAAAATGTGAGCTATACATAACCATTGCCTGGATGGAAACAGGATGGAAAGGGTGTAGTAGAGAGTGGCTTATAGTGGAGACACCTGACATGCACACCTCAACCAGGTGAAGAAGATCAGTAGTGATGTCACATTGATAGCATGGACCCTTGATGTGGGATGACTCCTCACCTCTGGGATCTTCTTCCCTAAAACCCGTAACTCCAGTCTAGTCATGAGAAGAACACCAGACAAGCCCCAGTTGAGAAACATTCTATAAAATGTCTGATCAGCACTCCTCAAAACTGTCAAAGTCATGAAGAATGAGAAAATCTGAGAAGCTGTCTCAGCCAAGAGGAGCTCGAGGAGAAATGACCACTAAATACCATGCAGTCCCCTGGGTGGGATCCTGGAACATTAAAAACGGCAAAGAATCTGGAACGTCCTGGAGACAGGAAGTAGATGGTGGGAGCTGGGGGGTTGGGGGGCTGGGGGAAGTGGAAGGGGAGTTAGGTGTTCAATGGGGACAGGATTTCAACTTGGGAAGATGGAAAGTTTTGGGGATAGAGGGTGGTGATGGTTACACCACATTGTGAATGTACTTAATGCCATGAAAATATACACTTAAAAATGGTAAATTTGATGTTACACGTATTTTTCCACAATTAACAACAACAACAACAGACTCCAAGAGCCCTGTGTTCTTGACCAGAGGCTTCTGGAAGCTGCCACATGGTCAAAAACAAAACAAAACAGAAGAGAGTTTCTTTTTTGTTTGTTCGCCCTTTGTGTTTAATCAGCATGCTCAAAACAACTGGCATAATTTGAAGCCAAAAGTTGGACACTTGAGGTTGTCCAGGAGTGACTTTGCATAATTCCTAAGAGATACGTCCGTAAAGGGAGGGCTTTCTTCAATCAAAGATCTGCTTACCGCACACCCATTGGGTCTCTCCAAATGTGAAAATATTTAGAGATTCTAGGAAAGCTCTAAGCTCTTGGGCTGCCCTAGAACTCCCCACCAACTCGAGGCCCATGAAAAGGAGTCCTGGGGTGTAGACAGCAAAACATAGCCAGAGTTAGGACGCCAGAGACCCCGACCCCTGGCGGTGGTGGGGGTGGGAGTGGGAGCGGGTGTGGGGGGCGGTTTCAGTACCACGGAGAGCTCCGGGCTGACTGGAGAAAGAGAGAAGTCCAGATCCTGCCAAAGTGCGTGTTTGGAGGGGCAGGGGGGGGGGGGTGGGGGCGTGAGATACAGCAGCCTGGTCAAAGGGGATGAGAGGGATGTAACCTCACACTCCAGGGACTTTATTGTGGTGGGAGGCGCCGTGGAGTGCCCTCCAATAGATCTACCTACTTCACTTAGTGAGAGACTAGGTTCTTGCTTTTCTAAAGCCTATATTCAGGGGTGCCTGGGTGGCTCAGTCAGTTAAATATCTGCCTTCAGCGCAGGTCATGATCCCGGGGTCCTGGGATCGAGCCCCTCCTCGGGCTCTCTGCTCCACGGGGAGCCTGCTTCTCCCTCTGCCTGCGGCTCCCCCTGCTTGTGCTCCCCCTCTCTCATTCTCTTCTCTCTCTCTTGGACAAAAAAATAAAGAAAATCTTTAAACAAGGAAGTCCTATATTCTGCTATGCATTGCCTTCCTCCTGCCCCCAGGCACTTGGCATCCCGCCTGGGACAGCACTGGCTAACAGGCCGGGGTCGGGAGTTAGATCAACTCAGCTTAACCACTCACTGGCTGCCAGTGACTCAGATAATCACTGAGCCCATCTATGCCTGGGTGCCTTTTTTCACCTGCAAAATGGGATGTTGGTAGAGTATGGTAGGTAGGTAGATGCCCCTCAAAGATGTCCACCTCCTAATCACTGGAACTCAACGGCTATGTTGGATCACATGACAAAAGGGAATTAAGGTTGTAGATGGAATTGAAGATTGAATGAGCTGACCTTAAAATGAGGAGTTTATCCTCGATTGTCTGGGGGGACCCGAGGCTCCTTAACAGTGGAAGATGGTCGGGGAGGCAGCAGCTTGAGTTGCTGCTGGCGCTGAGGACGGAGGAAGGACCATGACCCAGGAAGGCAGGCAGCTTCTTGAAGCTGCAAAAGGCGAGGAAATGAATCCTCCCCTAGAGGCTCCAGAAGGGAGTGAATGAAGCCCAGTGTAGGAGTCAGGCTGCTCCGGAGTGACGATGCACGTATGAGAGTAAATTTGTGTTGTTTTCATTTGTGATACTTGGGCACAGCAGCCGTAGGAAACGGGTACAGAAAGAATGTCCCTCCTGGCGTCCTTGCAGGACCAAGTGAGATTGTGTGTACCAAGTGCTGGGCTTAGCCCAGGCATACATTCGGCGCTCAATAATTGGAAATGACTGGTTCAGTTGCCCAACAGTCCCATCGCAGGGAACTTGGGAAAGCCTGGGCTTCAGACGTGACGGTGGCCTGCAGCCTGGAGCAAAAGGAGCCGGTGGTTTCTGGTTCTCTGCTGTCACTGCGATCACTCCCAAGACTTTAAAGCGGGCCCCAAGAGCTGGAGGCACCACCACTCCCCGCTGGGGGAGATCTGGTGAATCCACTGAGATTTTCCAGAGCATCTGGCGATCAGATGCTATCCTGTGCTTGTTGGACTTCCCCATGACAAAAAATTCCTATTTGTGGGCCCTGCGGGGGTGGCATAGAAGCCGTCAGTGTAGTTGAAATGGTCACGAGCTCCATTTCCACTGGGAGAAAATACTCGTGTTGTGGAGACGTGGGGCTGGGGTGCAGGAGGGTCTGGGATTCTGTGTGGGGTGAGGGACAGAGAGGCAATCCACTGCGTGTTGTGCTTTGAGCTCCTGTAAGCTTAATCGGGGGGTCAGAAAACCCCGGGGGGGGGGCAAATCCAGCAGGAGAATGTCGGGAGGTTCATGTTACGTGCTTTGCCCCAGCCCCCTGCAAGCACGGTAGGCACGGCAGGGCAGCTGATTCCAAGAGGCCCGTGTTCTGTCATCTTGTATCAGGGGCTGGGACGCTTTCCGTAAAGGACAAGGGAGTAAATGTGTTGCTCTGCGATCACAGCACAACTGTGCAGCGTGGTGGTGGGAAAGCAGTCGTGGATGATATGTTAATGAATGCATGTGGTTGGGTTTCGATAAAACTTGATTTACAAAAACAAGCGGTAAGGCTGGATTAGACCCTGTCCTGAACCAATCTTCCTTTTTTTTTTTTTTTTTTTTAAAGATTTTACTTATTTATTTGAGAGAGACAGACCATGAACGGGGTGTGGGGCAGAGGCAGAGGCAGAGGGATAAGTAGGCTTCCTGCCAAGCAGGGAGCCCAAGGCGGGGTTCAATCCCAGGACCCTGGGATCATAACCCAAGCCGAAGGCAGATTCTTAAACGACTGAGCCACCCAGGCAGCCCTGGAAGCTTCGGTTCTTATGCTCTTACTGACATTAGAACACCATGAGGCTGGTCTACTGGAGGACAAGACCAGAGAGTAGAGGCGAGCCGCCCCCCCCCCCCCCGCCCCCGAGCTGAAGCCTTTTAGACCAACCAGCCGACCGCCGACCCACTGAATGACACTCCTATGTGAAAAACCGCAGGCAAGACCGGCAGGACAACTGTCCAGCTGAGTTCAGTCCAAATTGCTAACTACAGAGCAAGGCGTGAACTCCATGATCTTTGTTTGAAGCCAGAGTTCTGGAAGTGGCTGGTTACACAGCAGTGGGTAAATGATACGTATTGTTAAGCCTCTTGTGAAGGGAGCAGGGATCTGTTTCGACAGCTCTACCAGGAGACCCTGCAAACGCACGTGGCAGAGAGTGTGGATGTATATGCACGAGGGGATCTCCCATTTTTGGAGAGACTCCAACAATCTACTGTTCGTCCCTCCCAGCTACAACCACTGTTAACGTGTTTCTTGTGAGCCAGAAAGAGCCTACTTGTATGCAAGCACGCTTATGTATGGACACACGTATTTAAGTACAAACGTGAGCTCGCTAATCCGCAGCTTGCTCCTTTTAATACAACGCATCATGCACATCTTTCTCAACGAGGATGTCTTTCCACGGTTTGGAAGGAACTTCAACTTGGCATACGGATTTGCAATCCTCCTTCCCTGCAACACAGGTGCAACTGTCTCTCCAGTCTTGCCAAGAATGATCTCACTGACCCCAGGACAAAGCAAATGACACAGCAGGAATGCAGGAAGGGGACTCTCCGAGGGTTCCATATTTCTGGGGGGAGCCTACCCTTGTCTGCAAAGATGGTCATTATGATTATAGTTGCTACCACTTTTAAAAAACGGTGATAGGGGGCGCCTGGGTGGCTCAGTGGGTTAAAGCCTCTCTGCCTTCGGCTCTGGTCATGATCTCAGGGTCCTGGGATCGAGCCCCGCATCGGGCTCTCTGCTCCGCGGGAAGCCTGCTTCCTCCTCTCTCTCTGCCTGCCTCTCTGCCTACTTGTGATCTCTGTCTGTCAAATAAACAAATAAAATCCTAAAAAAAAAGTCTTTAAAAAAATAAAATAAAATAAAAAACGGTGATAAAGTGCACACAAAAATTGTAAACGATTGTGATGGTAAGTGTTACTATGTTATTTTTTTCTTGGAGCATAGTTAAACACAACATAATGTTAATTTCAGGGGTGCATGTGATTTGAAAAATTATATACATTATGAAATGCTCACCACTGTAAGTTTGGTTACTGTGTTAGACATTTCCAAGTGCACCCCTCAGGGCATGAAGCACACTCACACTGCTGTGTGACCACCCCCACCCCCCCGTCTCCAGAACTTTCCATCTCCCCACACGGAGACTCTATCCCCATGAAGCACGGACTTGCCACCCCTGCCCCAGCCCCGGCTCCCACCCTCTCCTGTCTGTCTCTCTGGGAAGGGGACTCCTCTGGGGCCCTCCTGGGAGTGGGGGCCTGCGGGATGGGTCCTTCTGGCTTATTTCCAAGCCCAAGGTCTTCAAAGTCTATCCGTGCTGCAGCAGGTCTCAGGATTTCTTTCCTTTCTGAGGCTGAGCAATGTCCTATCCTATGGGTGGACCACATTTTGCTTGTCCGTTCAACCACCAATGGATACTTGGGTTGTTTCTACCTTTTGGGTATCTTTAGTAATGCTGTGGACACAGGTGTGCAAATATTAGATTTCCAATTTTTGAGTGTAGACCTAGGAATGAAATTGCTGGGACACACAGCACCTGTATGTTTAATTTTTTGAGGTCCTCTAAAACAGTTACCCACAGAAGTGGCCCCATTTTATATTCCCACCAGCCCAGACCTGGTTTTATTCTATTTTCTTTATTTATTCTATTTTCTTAATTTACTCTATTCTTTCTTCTTTTAAAAAATTATTTATTTTTCCCCCTTTCTTCTTCTAATGTGAGAGAGAGCCGCATGCAAGAAGGACATGCGTGCACTCATCTCAGGGGACGGGCTCGACCAGTTCTCCCCCACTGGCTCTTCACCTCCATCTCCAAGTAACCCCCCTCCAGAGCACAACGTAAAACACATCCAGACCCTTCTTAGACGATGCCTCAACCCCCAGCGGCAACCGTATCCTGCTTCCAACACCATGTGTTCATTCTCCTGGCTTCGCACGTCATACAACTGGAGTTAGGAAGTAAGTCCCTTTCGTGGCCGGGTAAGGGCGAAGCTGTGGCAGGGCGCGCTTCTGACGAGCACGGAGCAGCGCGCAGTCGCTGAGTCACGATCCCGGACCCTGGAAATGACGCCGCTCGGTAACTACATTGGAATTAAAGTGAAAAACTTAGTGAAATAAAAAAGAAATGAAAAGCTCCCAAATAAAGGATAAACACTCCCAAAAAAGAAAAAGGAGGAAGGAAGGAAGGAAGGAAGGAAGGAAGGAAGGAAGGAAATTTGATTCAATTTCTTCGGCGTCGCTCCGCTGCCCTTCCCTGACCGCTGAGGCTGTGAGACCCACGCACACAGTCCCCGCAACCAGCCTCAGCCCACGGGAGTTCTAGGGACCCGCGTCCTCACCAACATGAGATGTTGTCAGTCTCTTCACTTTTGGTTACTTGGGGAAGGGAAATGTCCGCCGTGATTTAAAAGATAGTAGTAGAGTCAGGCGGTCACAGTTACCAGCTCGGCCCTACATCCTGCTGGCGGGAGGTGTCCTCCACGTCGTCCGATGACGACGGCGTTTATCTCCAGGCCTTCCCCCCGCGAGCCCCATAACCCCATATTAATCATAAGAAAAACATCAGAAAAACAAATGAACAGACAAAATGCCTGCTGAGTCCTCCTCAAAATCTTCAAGGTACCAAACCCATCACAGTCCAGAGAACACTGGAACCGGAAAAGCGACGTTAGGGAAGAATGAAGGAAATGCAAATGGAGCCTGGACTTCGGCTCGTGATAATGTGTTGAGGTGGTTCCTTAGCTGTAGCCAACAGGCCACACTAATGTAACATGTGAAAAATGGTGGCGGGGACTGGGTCCGGGGCTGGGGGGCACAGGAACATTCTGTACCGTCTTTGCAACTTTTTTGGTAAATCTTTTTTTTTTTTAATTAAAGATTTTATTTATTTATTTGACAGACGGAGATCACAAGTAGGCAGAGCGGCGGGCAGAGATGGGGGGGAAGCAGGCTCCCCGCCGAGCACGGAGCCCGATGCGGGGCTCGATCCCAGGACCCTGAGATCATGACCTGAGCCGAAGGCAGAGGCTTTAACCCGCTGGGCCACCCAGGTACCCCTACTTTTTTGGTAAATCTTAACTATTAAAATTAAGCACTTTTACAAAGATAATAGTGTCTTCCCTTGATTTGGGCAGGCCTGAGTCTCCTCTGGTCTTTATGATTTTGGTATCCGGAGCATCTTACAACAATAAAGTATTGCTGCTGGTCCCCGAGAGGCGGGTGGCCCGTCCGCAGGTGGCTCACTCCAGAGCTGAAGACGAAAGTGCTGGCTGCCCTCTGAAGGCTCCACAAGTATTTAGGACCACGGCAGAGGCTGGGATGGGACCCGACTCTGCTTGGACCCGACCGTTTGCAGACTCAAACAGCCAGCGTCTGCATGTCGAGGACTGTGGTGGGCTATAGTGCCAGGGAGTTCACACGCCCCGCCACGCCTCCCCCAATAGCAGGAGCTCATGCATAAGTACCCCACTCCTTGGATACCCTGGGTGGGCTCGTGCCAAGGTATGTGTCTGCATGTGCCCAGAGTCTCTGGGATGGGGGAGGTCCCACTGAGGCAGCCGGGGTCAGCCCACCCGTCTCATCTCCTCTTCCCACGCTGTTCTCTGCACCTCTCGAACCATCAGTCTGCCCTCAAGTCCTTGTTCTCAGAGTCCACTCGACCCAGGGCAGGGACCAGAGGTGACTCTAGAAAGAGCCAGCTGCACAAGGTGGGTGATAGAGGCCAGAGTGTGCAGGGGACAGCCCCTCCCCCCCAGGGGATACGCGCTTGTAATTTCATCCCCAAGACTTGTCTCAGCCCTGCCTCGCTCCGCGTCACTTCTGAGGGTGACAAGTGGCTGGGATGGAGTCCCTGCCCTCGCAGGATTCTGGGGGAGCCAGCTAGTCAGAATAATGTCGGAGCAGGGTCTCTGCCCCCTCGGTGCTGCTAACCTTCTCTGTGGCATCTTCTGGGCTCTCTGGGCGCTGATCAGCATCCCTGGCCCTACCCCCTCAATGCCGGCCTCACCCCAGCCGTGACAAGCACAGATGTCCCCAGACATAGCCCGGTGTCCCCTAGGGGCAGGATAGCTTGGGGTGACAGCAGTGGTCCCCTCTCGTTTCACGGCCTGCATTTAGAGCTGCCCCCCCCTTCCCTTACTTCAGCTGTCTCCCGTCTCCAGGACACCCTCCCGCGTAATAAATGACGTCTTACCGCCTGTTCCTTGCCCTTCCTGGAATGTCAACTCTACGAGGACATGGATTTCCATCCGCCGTCCTGGCTGCTATGTTCCCCGCTCCTGGAAGGGGGCCTGCGGGGTCGTAGATGCTTATGCAGTACTTGCCGAATAAAGGCGCTGAGCAGAGATGAATGGGTGAATGAACGGGTAGCAGGCAGGCAGGCAGGTGCGGGGAGATCTCCTTTCCGGCTGCAGGGGGATGGCAGATAAATCCTAAATAGGGTGACCAACCATCCCTGTGTGTCCAGAACGGAGGGATTCCTTGGGTTTCCAGAGCCAAGACCAGGACAGTCCCGGGTAAACCGGACGGCAGGTCACCCTACAAACCACCCTAACAGTACCAGCAGCGTTGCTGGTGGCAAATAACTTCTACATAGCAGGCACCGTTCCAGCACTTTCTATGGGAACTGACTTGACACTCTCAAACCTTCTGAGGCAGGGACTGCTGGCATCAGCTGCTCACAGGAGAAAACCGGTAGAAGTTGAGGGACGAACCCAGCAGGGAAGGGTGGGCCAGGACTGGGATTCTGTGGGTCCATGGCGTGGGTAAAGTTGACTCTGGGGCCCCACCTTGTCTGTGCAGTCCGGGAAGGTTCTGGAGGAAGTGAGCAGGGAACAACACTGATGACAGAAGGAGGCGTCTCCGAAAGCGTATTCCAAGGAGGGGAAGGCACATGCTGAGGGCCCGGGGCCAAGGTCACCCTCCTCCAGGGCCTGCCTTGACATGCCTCAGATGGTGGGGGACAGGCAGGGGAGGGGAGGGCTGGGAAGCAGCTGTCTGTAGCCACTCTCCGGTTGGCTGCCTGAGCCAGGGTCTGAGAGGTCCCTCGGGGTGGGGTCTCCCCACAGAAGGGAGAGGACAGATGGGGGACCCGGGAAGGGCTGAAGGAGGAGGGAGGGGGGAGACAGGGAGGGAGGGGGTTTCCTGAGGCCGGAGCTTTGGCTGCCTCTGTGCCCTACGGGATGGAAACTGCCCACCGCCTGAGAGCCCGGCAGCCGGAGGCGAGCTCGGAGCTTCAGGCTCCTCGGGCTGGGGACCCTAACCCTGTCTCGGGCTGGCCTCAGCTCACAAAGTCCAGGCTGGCTGGCTGCGTGACCCGTGGGGGGTTTGTCCCACTTCGGAGCCCTCCTTCCCTGTCCCCAGCTGACCGCCTGGCCCCCTCACTCTCCTGCTTCTTCCTTTACCCCCAGGCCCACCCGTGCGTTCTCTGCACAGCAACCCGGGAACCTGTTCCCAGAAAGCTTTTTATTGACAGGCACACGAGAAGTGCTGGACGGATCCTCTTCCACAGGTGAAGGTCCCGGCGCCTCCCCGCTGACCTGAGCTAACCACTGCCCTGACTTCTAACGCCCTTGGTCGGCGCGCGGCGGTCTCGAGCTCCGACAAGGGGAAGCCACCGCCCTGGCTTTCGGACCCTGCCTCGTCCTGTCCCCACCGCCGGGAAGGCGCACGCGCGGGGGCGTGGGCACTGCCGCGGGACTCCACCTCCCACCCGCGCGACCCGAAGCGGGTCCCCGCCGTCAGGCCCTCACCCGGCCAGCGCGGACGCCCCCGCCGCCCTCCCCGGGCTGCGACACCTCGGGGAGGGACTGCGAAGGCCGGCGGCTGGCTCCCCGCGGGCAGTGACCACAGGCCACGCGTGAGGCCTCCCCACGCAAGCAGAACCCACGGGACGCGTGCGCCCACACGCACAAGGAGCCCCGCCGCGGTGTGCATGCGCACGTGCCCCCGTGCCACAGCCCCATGGGCAGAACAGGTACCGCGCACCGTGCCACGTGCGCACACCCGCGAGCCGACGCGCGTGCAGAGACGCCGCGCACACGCGGACGCACACGCGACGCTGGGTAGACACGGTACAGACGCAGCGCACTTTCCCCGCAGGGCCCGGGCCGTGGGAGCGTGGCCGTCCAGTCGGAAATCTCCAGGCGGGACCCCAGGAAGAGCCGATGGTGCAGCCGGAGGTCCCTCCCTGGAGGGAACCCGATTTTGTCCTCTTAAGACCGTCCCCTGATTGGACGAGGCCCACCCACAGCCCGCCGGCGACAACGTCCTCAGCCTCAAGTCCAGCGATTCGACCCCGATCTCGCGGGAACGCCAGCCCCTGGCCACAGCCGGAACAAGGCCTGCACGCCCCCCAGGACAGCGGCCCTCGGCACCCTCTTGGCCTCCCCCGCGCCCAGCAGACGCTCTCGGCCGGCGCGGCGCGCGCTGGGAGCGGGAGCGCGGGCCGCCCCGACGCCGGGCGTCCTATTTCACGAGGCACGACGGCGTTACGGGGCGTGGGGAGGACGCGCCCGGCCGCTCCGGGGGCGGGGCTCGAACCTGTCATCCTAGACCCGCGGGGTCTCCCCGGGTCCCCGCGGCCGGCCGGCGGCGGCGGCCGAGGGCAGCCGAGGACGTGCGAGCGTGCGTGCGTGCGGGCGAGCCCACGGGGCGGGGCGGAGGGGGGGCGGCGCGCGGCGCGGCGGGCGGGGCAGCGGGCGCGCGCCGCCTCCTCGCGCCGGCCCCCCCCGCGCGCGCGCGGCGAATGGTTCGGCCCGGCCCCGGCTCATTGTGCTCGCCTCACGCCGGCCCAAGATGGCGGCGGCGCTGCAGGCCCCGGGCCTGTGACCACAAAGAGGAGCCGGGGGCCGGACGGGAGCGCCGCGGCGGCGGCGGCGGCGGCGGCGGCGGCGGCGGCGGCGGCCGAGGCCCAGGCCGGGCCCACCCCCCTCCCCTCAGCCTCCCGCCCTCCCGCCCGCCCTCCTCCGCCCGCCGCCCCGCCCCCCGCCGGCGGCGCCGCGCCCCTCCCCCAACCGCCCGACTAGCATGGTGCGGCGGCCGCGCGCGCCGACATGGGGGAGAAGCTGGAGCTGAGGCTCAAGTCGCCCGTGGGGGCCGAGCCCGCCGTCTACCCGTGGCCGCTGCCGGTCTACGTGAGTGCCGCCCCCGCGCCCCGCCGCGTCCCGTCCCCCGGCCCCGCGGCGCGCCGCGCCCGCCCGCGGACGGGGCCGCGGGGGTCCCGAGAAGCCCCCTCCGGCCGTCCTGCGACTGGGCGGCGCTGCCCGCGGCCGTTTGCGGCGCTGCGGTGGCCGGGCCGGGCGCGGGGGCCGGGGGCTGCGGGGCGGGGGTGCTGACAGGCGGCTCGCCCCGCGCGGGGTCGGTTGGGTCGGGCGCTGTCAGCGGGCTCGGCCCCGCAGTGGCCGCGCCGCTCTGCGTCCCGGCGGTGCGAGGGCGGGCGCTGGGGCGGCCGGACCCGGGACCCCGGGGCCCCTCGGAAGATGACAGGCCGGGCGGAAATTTACCGGGGCGGCCCGGGGTGCTGCGGGGCCGCGGGTGGGCGGCGCGGCGCGGGTGTCCGCGTCCCCGGGGCCGCTCGGGCCGGGCAGGCTGCCGTTGGGAGCGGGAGCGCGGCGGGCGCCGTGGGCGGGCGTCTTCGGGGCGCCCTTCGGCGCGCACGCCCGGCGGGGGGGACGGGGCCCTCCGGGGGACCCGGCGGGGAAGCCCGCGCGCCCCGCCCCTCACGCGCGCTCGGTGTGTGTCAGTTTTTGGAAACGTCGCGGCCGGGGGCGGGGTCGGGGCGCGGCGACCGCCCGGGAGCGGGTGTTGGCCGCCGGCCCCGGCTTCTCCGCGGTTTCCAGCCGCGCGCGCCGGAGCCTGCTATTTTTGCTCATCCTGCGGCCGGAGGCGAGGTCGAGCCCGGGCCCGGCTTTTCCGGCTGGCAGCGCCGGGCCGTGTGTGTGTCCGGCCGCCCGGGCAGGGGGCAGGGCGGGGGACCGACGTCCGAGGTGACGAAAGCGGGGAGAACCTTCAGAACTCCAACCGTCCGCGGCCCCCGCCTGTCCCCACCCTGTGACAGCGCCCCGCGTGCACCCGCCGGCCGGCCAGAGCCTTCTGGAAAATGGAGTTAGTTTTTCTCAGCTCGCGCGCGCAGCCTCCCTGTTCGCGGCGCGGTGCAGCTGCGGGAGCGCTGACCGGTCCGTCCGATCAGGCCGCGGTCAGCCCTCCGAGCGCCCTTCCACCAGCGCCGCTCTGTCCTCCGCGCCCCTGCAGGCCTGCCTTTTCCCGAAAGTCAGGAAGGTGGAATGGACAGCGGGCAGCTTTCTGGCCCCGCGAGGCCTTGCTGAGACCCATGTTGCTGTGGGTATCAGAAGCCCCCGTCTGTGGCCATGTCCTGCTCCGTCTGGTCGTTGCCCTGTTCAGCTGGCTGGCGGTGGCCGCGGGGGGGGGGGAGAGGGTTAGGAAGAAAGCCGGTCCCAGCCGGGGGGACCGGTTTTTGCCCCCCCTGCCCTTTCCCCTTGGGCCCCCGGGGGGGGGGGGAACACGACGGTGGGGCCTGTGTCGCCATGTGTGACACTTGTGCGTCTCCCAGATTGGCACTGTTGGGCATCAGAAGAGTGAGGAGATGCAGTGACCCGCTGTCTGGGCCCTGGACACGCAGAGATAGCCGCAGTGTCCCCGTCCCCACCGTCCTATCTGGAGTGGAGCAGGGCCCACAGCGATTCGTCCCCGGGGTAAATGGGGCCTTCCCTGTGGGGCCTGGCGGGACCGGCTTCCCACCAGTTACTGGTTCTGACCTGTGGAGTGTCTTTCCTTCTGGCCGGGACCTCCCTTGGCAGGGGAACGGGGCGTGCTGCCCGCCTGCCCTGCCTGCTCTGCCTGACGTCAGCAGGCCCTCCTGGTGTGGTCGTCCCGCTGCCCAGCCACGGGGCAGGTGGCCCCGCGCCGTTCTCAGCCCACCACCGCGGGAGGCAACACTCTTGGTACAGCTTTGTAGTGAGGTCTGTTTGCTTTCCGTAACCCTGCTGACGGGGCCGGCTTTCTGGTGGGAAGTGGGGCGGTGCTCTCGGAAGACGTCCTATTTTGTGGCGATTCGATGGTGACTGTGTTGAGAAAACGGATGACTTCATAAGTCAACTTTCGAGAAGGTCGGACTGTCCCTTGACTGCATGTGTGAGATGACTGGGCCCGTTTGTTCATGGACCCATTCATTCTGCCAGCACCTACTGGATGCTTCCCATGTCCCTGGGGGCGCAGAGGATGGTGGACAGTGTTCGCATCCTTGGGATATGTATGAGTGTAGGGATGTAGGAGCTCTATAAACCCACAGGTTCAGTGGTGATGTGTGGCGTAGATAGCTGTGGGCTGAGGTGGTCCTGGAGGGAAGGGCTGCTGCTTTTGCCCTGGGGGATATGTGGGTGGCTTCTTGGAGGGGGGGCATCTGTAGGACAAAGTGCCAACAGCCACAACCACCCACACTGGGAAATGTCCCCCTCAGAAACAGGCTTTTTGGGAAATTGACAAATAGGAGGGAAGGTGGGGGGAGGGGCAGGCTGAGTTTTGTTCTTTTCCTGACTTAGAGTTCTCGGACACCCACCCGCTGTTCAAGGTGGCTCTTGTCTTACTGGGAAAACCGGGTCCCAGCTGGAAGGGAGGTCGTGGTATTTTTGGCTGCCAGGCGGCAGGGCAAGAAACCGCGAGGGGGTGGAGTGGTTCATCCCCTCCGTGACTTATTAAGCCTGTGGGCGGGGGAGCAGCCCCAGCATGACTGTCCCCGCCTCCAGCTTCCTCCCGGGAGCCCACGATTCTCCCATGAATGCCCTCTGAGCAGTCATGCCCTTTATGCAGGGGGATGAGTGGGTGGGCAGAGTGAGCCATCCCTCCCCGTGACTCAGAAAATATTTTCTGATGGTGACCTGGTCTCCCGTGAGCCTTCTGTGTAATCGCACTCGGGTGTAAGGCAGATTAACCCCGAGACAACTCCGTGTGGGTGGAGCAGCCGCTGGGAATGGGAGAGGGACTCTCAGAAAAGCCCGTCTGTCGTGTGTGGCTGTTAGTTTGCATAGTCTGGTCTCTAGGATCCACATGCCTGCCAGGGCTCTGTCTCGGGCACGGAGGGAGCAGGAACTTGGGATATTCTCTAGGAAGGCCATGGTAGGCCGGTGGGGATCGGCCCGTCTAGTCTCCCTCTGGGAGCTCTGCCTTTTTTTCTGTTAATATTGAGATAACCGCAGATTCCCTCAAACCCATAAGAAATAAGGGGGCACCTAGATGGCTCAGTCGGTTAAGTGCCTAACTTTTGGTTTTGGCTCAGGTCGTGATCTCACGGTGGTGAGATTGAGCCCGAGAGTTGGGCTCTGCGCAGGGGGTCTGCTTCTCTCCCTCTCCCTCTGCCCCATGCTGTCTCTCTCAAATAAGTAAGTCTTAAAAGAGAAAGAAAAGAAAAGAAGAGAGATCCTATGTTGTTATCCGCCTTCTCCCAGAGAGCCACAAGTGTATCGTTGGCATTGGTACAGTCAAGCTACAAAGCATTTTGGGGTCCTCTTTTGAATATGGGGACCTGTGGGCTGCCCAGCTTCTGCATCTGGGAGACACACTGGGGCCATCTGCTGGGGCCGAGGGACAGGGAACAAGTCACTACCCCGCGAGGAAGTGTGGTTTCCATGGGAACAGCAAATGCGCTCCTGGGAGCTGCAGAGTCAAGTCCCCCATCCCCGCTTGTGGGCTTCGCATGGCCCCCAAAATACTGTCCCATTGTGAAGGGGTGAGAACGAGGTCAGCCGGCGTTGCTCGGAGACCCCCCCCCACTGTACCCCCCGGGGAGGACGGTGCTGAGCCAGCCACTCACCTGTGACGCATCCCGGCTTGCAGGGAATGTCTCGGCTCTGTGACACCAGCCAGCAATGACTCACCAGGAAGGAGGGCTTGGCTCCTGCCGCCACCTCCGCCGCACCCCTCTTCAGGGGCCACGCTGCCCAGCGCCAGCTCGGACGGGGCTGCTCAGAGGACAGGGCCCGCCAGAACTGCAGCCCCTGACCCTTCAGGGCGGGGGAGCCCCAGGCAACGCCATCCCAGCAGCGCCCAGGCCTGCGGTATGACCATTGGCAAATGATCACCAAGAATCGATGTGCAAGCCCCAGTGTGACCACAGTCGCCGTGTGGGTCTTTAAGTCCCCCTCTCTCCCTGTGCCGCCCCCTACCGCGGACAGCAGGCCCAGAGCCCCGGGGTTGCCCGTTGCTGCATGGACACCAGGACTGGGAGCTGGGGGGTCGTCGCCCCTGCGCGTCTCTCCCTGTGTGGGTGCGTGCTGTCTGAAGACCCAGCCAGTTGCGAGTGGACACCTGGGAGGACCAGCACATGTCCCCGCAGGGTCCGGCGTGCAGAGGAGGGAGCCCCACACAGACATGGCAAGACCTGGCCCGAGTCTCGCTCCTTGCAGACTGCATGGCCTTGGGTGCAGGCCCCACGCGTGGTTTAATGCTGCGAGATGGCCAACCCGGTTTGAGCGGGAGTGCCCTCGGCCTGCCCAGGCTCGTGGCAGCCTGACCCTGGTCCCCAGCCTCTGGCCCTGCCCTGCTTTGCAGTCTCCTGAGGGCTAAGTGTGAACTGCAGACCTGACCCCTTGTTCACCTCCCAGAGCACCATCAGGAGCTGCCCTCTGCCTCAGGGGAGCTCCCAGACTCTTCCTGCCGCTCCGGGCCCCGCACGTTGACCTTCCTCCCCTCCGGGCTGACCTCCAGGATGGATCAGTGCCCTCCCGCCCCAGCCTTCTCACGGTTGTTTTTTGCTCCTTACTTACTTGAATACATGGCTTGTCTTTTTGGATTCTTGCTTATTTGAACCAGAAAAGGTGCTGTCACTGTAAATATTTGAATTGGTGTTTTGCTCCCCCGGCTCAGTTTAACCACGAGCTCAGAAGGGACGCTCTCTGTTTCAGAGCGATTAGGAGTGAGCGTTTACTTTGTCACAGGCCCGTGTCGAAATATCTGTGAAAGGGCAGCCTCTGGATGAAGTTTAAGGTGATTGTAAAGATAGGAAATTAACCATGTTGAGTTTTGAAATGTTTAAACAGATTCAGACTAATCTGTTACATTCCTCACTGTGGGTGTTATGTTACACATTTTCCTTATTTCTGAGTTGAGAAATACAAAATTTCAGCAGGGGAAAGATACTGTAAAATTCATGGAATTATTAACGTATTCAGAAGACTTGAAGTATCCTGTCCCCCCGCCTTTTTTTTAAAGTAAGCTGTAGGCCCAACGTAGGGCTTGAACTCACAACCCAGAGATCAAGGGTTGCATGCTATTCCCACTGAGCCGGCCAGGCACTCCTAAGTGTGTTATCTTTATAGCACTCCTGCCAAGTAAGAAGGCAGCCGGCAGTGTCTCCAGCAGGTGCATGGGAAGGCCTTGGGGTGGGGGCAGGGTGGGCTGAGGGCCGTGTGTGGGCCCAGAGCGCACGCAGACCCTGATAGCACCTTTCTGGTTTGTCTGCATCGGAGAACCTTCTGCGTCTGACCTTTCTGGGCAGCATTTTTACACTTGGAAAGGATTTTATTTATTTTTATCTATTTATTTTTTTAAAGGTTTTCATTTATTTGAGAGAGAGAGCGCGTGTGCGAGAGTGCACAAGTGGGGAGGGGAGGGAGAAGGAGACTCCCCACTGAGCAGGGAGCCTGACATGACCCTGGGATCATGCCCTGAGCTGAAAGCAGTCGCTTCACCGTTTGAGCCCTGCAGGCGCCCCCGGAAGGGATTTCGGACAGGAGAGCCCATCGCGCTCATAGACCTGAGTTCCCATGCCCCTTGCTCAGCTGCTCGTAGCACCAGGACCCCAGCCGGGGCTCCGCGCTGAGACTCAGGACCCTGCCTCCCCATGTCCCTGTCTGCTCAGGTCCAGCCCAGGGCCCCCGTCACGTTGTTCCCAGCTGTAACCTGCGGCTGTCCCTCCCAAGACTGGCCCCTGTGGTGACCTACCCACCCTGCAGGGGGCCCTAGTGTGCGGTTGGAGGCACTCCTGCACTCTTGGCAGGAGTTCCGCGGGTGGACGCTGGGTCTCCTCGGGCACCACGTCCGAGGCCACTGTCACCTTCCTTGGACAGTGCTGACCTTGAGCCCTGGTCTGGGTGGCACTGCCGGGTCCCTCTCCCAACCACGGTCAGGTTGCTGCTGTGCACCCAGAGAGGGGAAGGGGCCTGTGATGCTGTCCGGGACCCTGGGGGAGGCCTTGTCTACACATGGGGGACCTCCCCCTTCCCTCCACTGTGCTCCCGCCGGACTGCAGTTCCCCTCCCGAAGCCCTGCATCGGCCCCCCTCACTCAGGCCGGTCCAGCCTCGTGGGGACTGCATTCTCCGGCTGGTAGTCCAGTCTGCGAGGACCTTGTCGCTCACGTTCTGGGACTGGCCCCCGTGAGTGCCTCCAGGCTTTCTCCTGGGCTCGAGGCCTGCCGGTGTCTCTCAGGGGACGCATCTTTCCAGCCTGGTGCTCAGGCCGTCGCCGCTCATCTTGTTTTCTGTGCCCCGGCCCTGGAACCCACCATTCCTCCAAGGAGCCTGGTTCCTTTTCAGAGCCCCGCGGAGGAGAGAACCAGGGCTGAGGAACGGTTGTGCAGACCCGGATTTAAATCCGCCAAGGAGCTGTGGCCCGCCCAGCCCTCGCCCCTGCTCCGAGGGCCCGTCTCTCCACATGGGTTCTCGGGGCGGGGGCCTCCTGGCAGTGCTCAGTTTTCCGCCAGGTGTGGGCAGCTGCCGTGGAGAGTGCCTGGCCCCCGGTTCAGAGCGTGGTCGCCTGGCCCGCTCCAGGGTCCCCGGCGGCCGCAGAAGTGCATTTTGTCGGCGACGACTGTGCCGCCGCCGCTGCTTCTGCTTCTGCTTTTCCACCTGGATCCCCCCCGCCCCGGCCCCGAGGCCTGCTCCTCCTCCGCCAGCTCCTTGTCCCCTCCTTTCCTCCTGGGTCACCCTGTGAACCCTGGCCGTGCGCAGTCTGTGCCCTGGGGGCCGCTGCTTGGCCTGCGGTAACGGGGTACCACGGAGGGCGGCGGGGTTGGCACCTGGGGAGGGCCCACTTCCTGGTCGGTGGCCCCGGCTTCTCATGGTGTCCTCACGCAACCGAGAGAGTTCTCTGTCCTTTCATCCCCTTACAAGGACACTAGTCCCACGGGGGTTCCCGCGTTCGTGACCTCCCCTAACCCTAACATCTCCCAAAGGCCCCCCGTCTCCTGATACCGTTCCACAGTGGCAGGGCTCCAGTGAGTGGACTGGGGCCACTCAAACATTCTATCCTTACAGTCTCCCTGGGCCTCAGTATCTAGCCCTGTGGCAGCCCGGGAGCACTTCCCTGTCGGTGTCAGCGTTCCGCCACAGCTGCCTGGGCGTCTTGGCGGCAGACCCAGCTGGCTTGGCTGAGCCCAGGCTCTCCCCGCCGTGATGGCCCCGTCTGGGCGGCGTGCTCCGTGTTTGTGCTCCCTTTGGAGGCCTGTGTCTGTCGCGCACACCTCGGCTGTGGCTCAGCTTGTCCTCAGGTGTGGTTGGCGGGCTGGCGTCCACCGACTTTCTGGAGCCCACGGGGCAGACTCCCCATTGCTGCCACCCGTTCTGCCCTTGCTGGGGTGCAGACATCTGGGCAGGCTAGGGATGCGGCTGGCCTGATTCTCTGCAGCCTGGGATCCCTGCTGCCCTGCGTGAATTTGCTCATTTTCACGTGAAAGCCTTTGCCTTCTTGATGCTCAGGTCCTTTGGGTCGGCTGTCCTCACTGCTGCTCCCTGACCCTGCTCCCAGGTGCATGGGCATACAGGCGGATGGATGAGGCTGAGTTCCCCAGCCTGGCCCCGGGCCCTGTGCTCTCCACACCGCAGGGCTCCCTTCCAGACTGAGTGTTCTGGACGCCTGTCGACTTTGCACTGTGTCCTTCTCCACCCCCGCCAGATCTCTGCCATCAGAGCCCTGCTGCTGAAATGGACAGACAGCAGACAGCCGGCCTCCTGCCCGTCCCATCCCCCACCTTCATTCCTTGTGCTCTGCCCCCTAGAGCTCTGTTTGCACATCACCGTCCTGTCGGTGGCAGTTCCTTCAGGCAGTGGCTCTGGGCAGGATCCCGGGGCCGCAACCTTCGCATCACCCGGGATCCTGTTAGAGATGCAGGTTCCCGGCCCCGCAGAGCTGCTGCACCGGCGGCTGTGGGGGGAGCGGTGGGGGGGGGGCGTCTGTGCTCAGGAGCCCTGCTGGGGATTCCGATGCTTGGCGCAGCGTGCAAGCCCGCCTCGGAGGGCCTCGGGTTTGGCATCCGGCTGTGATTCCTAAGGGAAGCCAAGGGCACTCCCCGGGTGTCATCCTTGTTGCCAGCGGCAGTCAGGAGTGTGGAGCCGGCGGGTGGGTGCCCCCCGCGCACACCCTGTGTTCACCTATTGGTCTTCCCTGGCCTCTGCATCCCACCTCTCACCGTACACCCTCGGCCCCAGCGCCTCTAGCCGTGCGGACGTTTACAGTGAAGGAGGTCTGAGTGCTCGGCAGCCTGCGCTCATGCCCTTGCGGAGGACGTCTCGAAGACCCTCCTGTCCATGCTTCCTGGGTTTGCGGGGGGACCCGCACACCTGCCAGGGACAGGCTGGTGGTGGAGCCAGACCTTGAGCTCTTGTCCGGATGCTTGTCCTCAGGGTATAAGAAGGGGCTGGGCCTGGGCCAGTGAGGCAGCTGGGGCTCCCCACGCGCTCTGTCCCTCGGTGTGTGTGCCCTCCACGCACCGTCCGTGCCGGGCAGTCACACCGCCACCGGGGTTGAGGAGCCAAGTGGTAGCGGCAGGGACAGAGTTTCGTGTCATCTCCAGGTGTGATGACTGCCCCGTGTGGTGTGCAGTGTAAGGCAGGAACAGGTCGTGGTTGTCACGGACATTTCCATGAGCTCCCCATGGTGCGGGGCCTAGCCTAGCGACGCCCGGTGCCCGGCGCCCGCTTTCCAGTTAGCTGCGTTCGCTGAACGGGCTTTGCGTGGAAGGGCCTTTCTCCGCGGCTCCGCGTGGGCGCTCTGATGCTGTTCGTGGCGAGGGAGCGAGACAGTCCTCTGCAGGCGGACATTCCTCCTGTGGCCAGCGCCAGGCTGGGGACATGGGCTGTGTGTGTGCACAGCGGGGTCCCTATAAGGACACCAGGAGGATGGGGTATTCCTGGGTCACAAGACAGGGGTGCTCGTGAATGCGGGCTGCCAAGGGGCCATGCTCAATCTAACTTTTCCGGGCGACTTCTGGCCTCTTTCTCCAGAAGCCTGTGGGGCAGTAGGAGAGGCCGCAGCCCCAACATTCCTGAATCATTCATGGCGATTGGCGCATTTTAAATTACATACCTCAGGGCGGCTAGTGGCAGCTGGCCTGTCCCGGGTAGGGTCGTTCTGAGACCTTTAGAAGCCCAGTTGTAAATGTCTGTGCTTCCTTTTTCCTGCTTTTAAAGCATTGGGAAGGGGCGCCTGGGTGGCTCAGTGGGTTGAAGCCTCTGCCTTTGGCTCGGGTCATGGTCTCGGGGTCCTGGGATCGAGCCCTGCGTCGGGCTCTCTGCTCGGCGGGGAGCCTGCTTCCTCCTCTCTCTCTCTCTCTCTCCCTACTTGTGATTTCTATCTGTCAAATAAATAAATAAAAATTAAAGCCTTGGGAAAGCTGGATTTCATCTTCTTACCAGCTGAGATCAAATTGCAGGCACCTCTGCCTTTCCAGGTCTGTGGATCTGGTGTGAGACAAGTCATCCGGGCTGGCTGTGCAGGTTCCTGCAAGGCCGGGGGTGGGGTGGGAGCCCCGCATGTGCTTGTGCCCTGCTGGGGCGCCTCGGGCTGCCATTTGTCCCCGCCCTGCCGTGCGTGGGGCCATGCCTCTCCTCTCGTGACTGCCAGCCGACCGGAGTCACACCCTCGTGCTCAGGGCGTTGCCGGAATTCCCGTCAAGTCCTGCTGCCACAGAACCTTTTCTCGTGGGCAGTGCTCCGGGCTGGCCCGTCAGCCTTCACACAAATTGTGTGTCAGTTAGCTGTGGCTGCGTAACAAATTCATCCCCAGTAGCAGCTTAAAGCAACATGCATTTATTATCTCATGGGCTGTGCTCAGGAATCCTGGAGCAGACATAGCTGGGGGGTCTTGGCGTGGGGTCTCTCGTGAGGTTGTGGTCAGCGCATAAGCCCCCGGGGCTGCCTCATCCGAAGGCTGGGCCGGGGCGGGAGGAGCCATTCATGTTGGCGCCCTTGCTGGGCTGCTGGCGGGAGGGAGGCCTCCCCTCCTCACCACGTGGGCCTCTCCGTGGGGCTGCTCATGGCTCAGCAGCTGGCTTCCCTGGGGCGAGTGACCTGAGAGAGAGAGAGAGAGAGAGGGAGGGAGAGAGAGATTTGGTGGAAAATTGCCGAATGACTATTTTCCCCTCTGTAGCTGCCTGTCCTTATGCTGTGTGGGTCTGACAGTCTCTTCTGGAGACCCCGTGACACAGTGTGGGGCCTGCTGGGCTCTGTGGGGCGGTCAATGCAGCCGTCAGGTGAGCTCCTGCCAAGGCCGTGAGTCTGGGTTCCCCGCATGGTTGTGGGGCGGCAGCAGGAGAGGCCATCGGATGAATGTTTCCTCGGCTCTGTGCTTCTCTCCTGGGCTGGGGGTGCTTTTCCGGGCGCCGTTGCTTGTGTGGAGGTCCGTCAACAGCTCTGTTGGAGTGAAAGTCACATACCAGATAACTCACGCGTTGAGAATGTGCCGTATTCACAGAGTTGTGCAATCCTCACGACCGTCAATTCCAGAACCTTCCATCTCTCCAAAGAAACCCCATCCCCATCAGCAGTCATTCCCCATCTCCCCCCATCCCCGGCCCCTGCGAGCCCCCTTCCCGTGCATGGAGGAGCCCGGTCTGGGGGTGTCACACACATGGACTCACACCCCGCGTGCCCTTCTGTGTCTGGCTTCCTCCCTGCGCGTCGTGGGCTCGGGGTCTGTCCCGGGACAGCGCATGGGGGCACCTCACTCCTGCTCGTGGCTGGGGACGCTCCGCGTGCGGGGGCAGGTTGTGTTTGTTCATCTGCTGGTGGACACTGGGGCTGTTTCCAGCTTTCGGCTGTGAGGAACGCTGCTGCTCTGAACGTGTGCACGGATCTTCATGTGGCTGTATGAGGTTTCTTTTGGGTGTGTGCTTATGGGCGGAACTGCTGGGCCATGTGGAAATTCTCCCTTAAGCATTTGAGGAACTGCCAGACTGCTTTCCGGAGCGGCTGCACCACTTTCCGTGCCCACCAGCCGGGTGTGAAGGGTCTCATTCCCGCCCCAACGCTCATTGTCCATCGTTCGGACTCTGGCCATCCTTGTGGTTTTGCCTCGTGTCTGTTCCTGGCTTGGGGTGGAGCGTCTTTTCATGTCCTTACTGGTCTTACTGGCTGGCCACGGGGGTATTTTCTTTGTAGCAGTGACCGTGTCAGTTCATGTTTTGATGGCCCTCCTTGTGTTTTCATTTGGAGTGGTTCGCGTTCTGGGTACTCGCAGGCACACACGGGGGGTCCCGCGGGTCCTGGACCCCGCAGTGAAGCAGGTGTCGCAGTAAAACATGGATTGTGTGGTTTCCCAGTTACGTACCGTGGTCTGTTCAGTGTACCGTGTCATGATGGCTAAGGAAGGCAGTGTGGACTCCTTAAAGAGAAGACACTCTGCTGGAAATGCTAACGTCCCCTCGCTTTCAGCGAGGCAGCATCACTGCAGCAAACGTAGTGAAGTTAGAAATGTTGCGAGAATTCCTGAAATGGGACGCACGGACACCGCGGGAGCCACCGCCGTGGGAAACGCGGTGCCGATAGACGGGCTCATCCCGGGTGGGTGCCGGCCCTGGGCTTGGAAAAGCACCCTGTCTGCACAGCACGGCCCGGCGAGGTGTGCCTGTGGCGGATATAGACACTGCCCCAGAGGATGACTTGCAAAATTTTCCTCTTGTTCTGTGGTTTGTCTTTCGGCTTTCGTGATGCTGTCCTTGGAAGCGTCCGCATTTCATTCTGATGACTTGCAGCTTACCTGTGCTCTCTGCACCCCGTCCCGAGGTTTATGTGATCATTGTGGGAAGCGTCACTGCCAGGCAGGCACCCTGATTGCCCTCCCCTCCACCCTGCACGCTCCTCGCCGCAGCGGTGGGTGCTGCCGTGTCTCCTGGCCTTGCTCCAGGCCCCCGCTGCCTCGTGAGAGGTGCTTGGGGCAGGTTGGCGCTCAGCATCTCCGTCTGCAAGATGGACTGCTGGCCGTGCCCGTGGAGGGCTTGGCACCACCTGAGCTCCACAGTCGTGTGACACACTCCCCTGTGTGTATCGTGCACTCTCCCGAGCTCTGTGGTTGCCGCCTCACTGTCGCTGTGAGGTCTCTGCCTCACTGGTGCCCGCGTGGCAGATGTGGACCTGGAGTGCCGAGCGGACAGGCTCGCCGGGTGACGGGCCGGAGGACTCCGGTCGAGGCACGTGGCGGACGGCAGTGGACGCGGGCACAGGGTGTTCCGCGGTGCGGGCTCTCGGGCGAGTGGTCTGGCAGAAGGAACTGTGGCTTCCTTCTTGTTTCCGATGCTCTGGCCAGGTCAGGGAGATGCCCCGGGGAGCGTGGGGGGCTCTGATGGTAGCAGCCGGGGTTGCTCGGGTACGCGGGTGAGAGGGGCTCCGTGCTGGTGCGCCGGGAGCTGTGAAGACGGGGCCGACGTGAGCGGAGGAGCGGTTTCCTTATGGGGGTCCCCCAGCTCCTCCCTCCGTGCGCCCTCCCGGCGAATCGGAGCACTCGAGTGTGTCCCCGCGTCCTTGGGACCCAGGCTGGCGTGGCTCGCCGACAGAGCCTGGGCTCCCGTGTCAGAGGCCGGGGGTGTCTGCCGGCTCCATGTTCCTTCCTTAGGACGTGGGGGCAGGTAGTGCGGGGACTGCTGTGCCCGCCGCCTGCCAGGAGGCTCCCCTTGCAGCCAATCCCCATTGTTCCTTTAAGTCCTTTTGAAGTTGGGCTAAAGCTGGCTTCACGTGCCCAGCAGAGCTGCCCCAGTAGTCTTCTGACAGGTGCCAGGAGGTCTGGGGGCCGCTAGTTCCCCTCAGCGGCCCCACCCCCAGTTTCTGAGTCGGCAGCCCGTGCTGCTGGTCGGTTCCCGGCGCTTGGGCCCTGGGGCTGCCTTCCGTCTCTCCCCGCCCGCGCCGTGTCCCCGTCACAAGACCGCAAGTGACGCATGTAGTTTGATCCTTTGTCAGTTGGAGGATGTTACTGAGAACACGAAAAGTTGGCTCTTCATTTGCCTTTAAAGAGTTAAGGTTTGGCACAAAATGCCACACGGTGTGTGGTTCCGTGGTTCCGTTCACGTGAAATGTCCAGAGACAAGCAAGCCCACAGAGACGAAAGCGGACTAGCGATTGCCAGGGGAGGAAGGGGTGATGGCTGGTGGGGTCAGGTGCCCGTACGGGGTGACGAGAGTGTTCTGGGGTCAGTGCGTTCCTCGCATGACTCTGGAAGTGCTGAAAAGCCGCCGAGTTGTGCACGCAAAGCAGGCGAGCTCCGTTCTGTGAGAACCCCGTCCTCACGGAGCTATCCCCACGGAAGCAAGGTCACGGTACGCAGTCCTTGGACTTGTGATGACCCTGACCCCGGGCGCTTGCCCCCAGGTGTCTGTTGTGAAGTGGTGCAAGCGGCCAGGGTGTGTGCACAGCCTCCCTGAGGGGCAGCCCGCACCATGCTCGAATCGGGACAGGGCCGGAAAGAGGACTCGATGTGTCTGGTCCTGGGTTCTGCAAGGTCTGGGGTCAGTTGGCTGCGTAGACCCCAGTGAGAGGCCGGAGTGAGCCCTCAGCCTCCTCTTTGAGGAAGGAGCGGCGGTGAGCCCCTGTGCAGTGGGCACCGTGGGGACCCGCCGAGATCAGCTGTGGGGTTAGGGGGTGTCTGTGCTCTGGCAGGACAGCCATGTGGGTTTTTCCCATGGTTGTGTTAGCGCTGTTACCCCGTTTCACAGACGGGAAAACAGAGGCCTGGAGAAGTTCCGAGAGTCAGAACCAGGCCTGTGGCTCCCAGGCTACAGCAGCACCTGGAGGGTGGGGTGAGGAGTCAGCAGAAGGGGGGGTGCGGGGCAGGGAGGGGAGGGTCAGGGCGGAGACTCCATCCCAGGCCCCTGCCCCGCTGCCTGCTGGTTGGGGGGGCAGTGCTGCAGGAGCAGGTCTTCCCAAGGGCGGCATGTGCAGCCTGGGCAGGGGTCCCAGAGCAGCACCTCCTGGCCCCGGCCAGGGCTGTCTGGTCGGCCGTCCCGGTCCCTGCACCTTGCGTCACTGGAGGGTATAAACCCTGTCCCTTTGTCTTTCAGGACAAACACCACGATGCTGCTCATGAAATCATCGAGACCATCCGGTGAGTGTGGCGCCTGCCGGGGTGGGCAGGGTCTCACAGGGTGGGCCACCCCTGCGCCAGCCACCCCACCTGGGCTCACTGGGCTTATGGCCTGCCTTCTGAGCCTGCTTTGCCTTGCACGGCTCCTCTCGGTGAGCAGCTCGGCAGACTTGGGAAGCAGTGACCGGTCAGAGGAGGCCGGGCCATCTGCGTGTGGCCCCGATCAGGTCTCCGTGCTTCTCTGAGCCTTGGATCTTCCTGTGGAAGGGGAGGGGAGTGCCGAGCTGGCAGGGTGCGGGGGGCTCCCCCACCTCCACTCCCCACCTTGCTTCCTTCTCCTCCCCCTGGGATTTGGTGCTGACTCAGCCTTCCGCGGGCTGCTCCTTCTCTCAGTGCCCCAGACAGCCTCTCACCAGCGTGTTCCCGGGGTGTGCAGAGAAGTGCCGGCCCCCCCGACCCCTGGCGGGCGACCTTGACAGAACCCACAGGAAGGCTGCCCGCCCGTCTGTTTCTAGTGGGCTCTCCCGTGCTGGCCTGGGGTCTGGAAGGAGCCGCAGAGTGCCGGCCCTGGCTGCTGGGTGCAGTTCCGTACCTGCTTCTGGCTCTACAGTCTGTGGTCAGGGACCCTGTTGTCCTCGTGTGTCTGTGCGGCTGTGGTCTCTGTTGCTGTGTTGTTCCTCAGAATCCTTAACCGAGTGGCCATCACCTCGGGCCCCCGCCATGATGCCTGCAGGAAGCTGCCGTGGCCGGAGGCAGGGCTCGGCTGGTGGTGCCCCGTGAAATAGCCAGGACAGGAGGGCCAGCTGTGATGGGAGTCCCTTTCCTGCCACGTGGTAGCGGGGCCACGAACCCGGGGCACTCCTGCTGCCCGAGCCTATTTGATTGGCTTGGGGGCCCACCGATGCCTCTTTGCAAGACTGTTTTCAAATTTAAGTGAACTTGGGGCGCCTGGGTGGCTCAGTGGGTTAAGGCCGCTGCCTTTGGCTTAGGTCATGATCCCAGCGTCCTGGGATCGAGCCCCGCATCGGGCTCTCTGCTCAGCAGGGAGCTTGCTTCCTCCTCCCCCCTCTCTGCCTGCCTCTATGCCTACTTGTGATCTGTCTGTCAAATAAATAAATAAAATCTTAAAAAAAAAAAAAATTTAAGTGAACCGATGTGTGCAGGTGTTGCAGCGTGGGCCCGAAAGCAGTCAGTAGTGTTAGCTAGTTGCCGTAGTTTGGTTTATGGTATTTTTGATGAGGGCTGCTGGTTGGGACGTGGGGGTGCGGAGGTCAGCAGGGAGGGCTGGGAGTCAGGCAGCCTGGCGTGCGCCGGCGGCCTCTGCGCCTGCTTCTCACGTGCGGAGCGCTTGTCCCTGTGCAGCTGGGGGTCGGCGTCCTGTCCCGCTGCTGAGCCAGTCCTTTGCCGTGGCCTCGTCCTCTCTGGGGGCTGCCCAGGGCTGCTCCTCTGCAGGCCTGATCCTCACGTCCCGGGTCCCCAAACCACGTCACCTTCTTCCCCGTTGTCCCTGCAGACGAGGTCTGTTCACCAGCAAAGTGGCCAGTCACCTCATTTTGTCCTTTCTCTTTCTTTACTTTCGATCGTGGAGAATTTCCAGCAGAGACAGTGGTAGACAGAGGGTGTCCTGAAGCCACGTACCCACGCGCCAGCCTCACGGTGACCAGCGCGTCCCCACTCAGGTGTCATCGGTACCTCCTTCGACTTTAGTCTTCGCCACAGTCGTAGCTTTAGAGGAGGCAGTGGAGACGGAGCGGCAGTGCCACACGCGCGGATAGGGGTGCGCCAACCACCGCGTGCAAGGCAGCCCCCCAGCAGATGCCTCCACCAGCTGCGCCCATGTCCTCATGTCCTCTGTGGTCTGCCTGCCCTCCGCCACTGTCCCCAGCCAGCCCCTGACCCGCTTTCGGCCGCGGCAGGTGACTCTGCCTGCTCCGGAAGTTTTCCTGCAAGGACTCGTTCGGCACGTCCTTTCCTTTTCTTGACCTCTTTCAGTCCCGTGCGGTGTCGAGCCTCTCCCTGTTGTCGTGCAGGTCAGTCACTGCTCCTCTCCCTCCTGAGGACTGTTCTGCTGTGGGGTCGACGACACCTTGTTCATCCCACTGGCTGGTGGCCGTGTCTGGGCTGTTTTCGACTTTGGCGATTCAAGATAGAGCCGTTAGGAACGTTCACGTGGGAGTTTTCTGCAGACTTGCCTTTTGTTTCTTTTGGGTCAATACCCAATGGGCTTGCTGGGTTTGGTGAACAACTTACTTTAAGAGGAGCTACCAGGTGGCGGTCCGTGCCCCGCGAGCCGTGGGGGATCGTCCCCACAGGTCCCCTGCCCACCAGCGTGGGGCGCTGACACGGCTGGGTTTGCGGGTCGAGTCTGAGCTGTGCAGTGCTAGTCCACCGCAGCTCTGATTTGCTTATCCTGATAACTCGTGATGCTCCCCATCCTTTGCCTGCTTTCAAGAACCGATTTTACTGTTGAATTTTCACTGATCTTTACATATTGTCATTACCAGTCCTGTGCCAGGTGTGTATTCTGCAGATGTTTTCTTCCGGCCTTTGGCTTACCTCTTTGTATCTTTTTTTTAAGATCTTATTTATTTGTCCGAGAGGGAGAATGAGTACGAGCAGGGGGAGGGGAAGAGGCTGTGCAAGGAGCCCGACGTGGGGCTCGATCCCACGCGACCTGAGCTGAAGGCAGACGCCTCAGCGCCTGAGCCCGGGCGCCCTACCTCCTCACACTCTTCACAGTGTCTTTGGAGCATTAACTTTGAGTGAAGTCCGGTTTGTCCACATTTTTCTTTTATAATTTGTGGGGTTTTTGCCTCCTAAGAAATATTTGCCTAATCCGCGGTCACAGGAGTTTTCCCTATGCTTTCTGGAAGTTTTACGGTTTAGGTTTTCTACTGAGATTTTCCATCCATTCTGAGCAAGTCGTTCCACATGATACAGGGCATGAGTTGAAGTTGACTGTCGTGCATGCGGATGGCCGCTAGCTCAGCTCCGCTGGTGAACGAGACTGTCCCTTCTGTGTGCAGTTCCCGCGTCACCTTTGTCAAAAGTCAGTTGACGGTACGGGAGTTAGCTTATTTCTAGGGTTGGTTTTGTCCCACTGACCCATGTCTGTCTCCTTTCACCAGAGAAAACCTTCGTGGCCTTACCTGCAGAGCAGGTGTTACACCGAGCAGAGTAGCTTCTCCACCTTTGTTCTTTGTTTAAAATATTGCTTTGGGGGCGCCTGGGTGGCTCAGTGGGTTAAGCCTCTGCCTTCGGCTCAGGTCATGATCTCAGGGTCCTGGGATCCACTCCCGCATCGGGCTCTCTGCTCAGCGGGGAGCCTGCTTCCTCCTCTCTCTCTGCCTGCTGCTCTGCCTGCTTGTGATCTCTGTTGTCAAATAAATAAATAAAATCTTTAAAAAAAAATCACTTTGGGGGAGTGCCTGGGGAGCTCAGTTCAATGTCGGACTCTTGCTCTCAGCTCAGGTCTTGATCTCAGGGTTGTGCGGTCAGGCCCCGTGCTGGGTGTAGAACCGCCTTAAAAATAAATAAATAAATACTGTTGCTTTGGTTATTCTACCTCCTGTGCATTTCCATGTAAATTTTGGAATTAGCTTGTTGGTTTTTTGCATGATTTTGTTAGGAATTGCACTGAGCCAGCAGGTCACTCAGAGAGATTTACCATTGAGGCTTCCGGTACTGGGTCTTTCAGTCCATGAACATGGCGTGTGTCATTGAGCTCGCTTAGGTCTTTCCTCACTTCCCTCAGCGGCGCTCTGCTGTCTTGGGGGGGTCTTGGACCCGTTGGTTGGATTCATTCTCAGAGAGTTGAGCTTTTGGCAGGCCTGTAGCTAGGATTCTGTGTTAAGTTTTACTTTCCGCTTGCCTACTGCTTATAAGAAAGAGTGCAGTTGACTTTCACGTGTTAACCATGACCTGTTGCTAAATTTATTGATTCTAGTACGTGATTCGTAGATTTCTTAGGACTCGTAGAAGTAAGTACGTCGTCTGTGACTAGGGACAGCTTTATTTCTTCCTTTCGGTCTTCACGATCTTAGTTCTTCTCCTCGGCCTTACCGAATCGGCTGGGACCTTCAGTACAATTTTGCATAGAAGTGGTAAAAGCTCTAGGTTTTTCGCAGATGCCCTGTGCGAGTTTGAGGAAATCCCCTGCCATCCCTGATGTTTGTGCTACGTGTGACCATGGCATTGTAGTTGTATTAAAAGAAGGGGTAACTTTTTTACAGGCGAAAGCTGAAGTGCTTATGAATGAAGTAGCGCAGTGTCTGCTGCGGTCTGCTCCTGAGCGTCAGGGACTGGGCGCCAACGCAGCGTCTGACGGAGGCGTCTGCTCATGATAAGGGCTCTCGGGGCAGCAGGAGGCACACAGCCTATCGTTTTCTCTTACTGTGGTGATGTGAACCTCGCCCACCTGGTCCATCCCGTTTCTCTGAAGTATAGGCACTCTTTTCCCCTTTTTATTAATAAATATCTTGAGGGAGATCCTTGGAGACCTTGCAAGTAACCCATTTCTCCTTGGACTCTCACCCCCTGATTTTGGCGCCCAGAGGTGGGTCTCACCTGCTTACTGCCGTGTTCTCGAAGTGAGGTTCTCAGCCGGCACTCTTCTCCGCCGAGAGCTGTGCTCTCCCACCTATTTCCTGCTTCCGCGAGCTGTGACCCACTACTGCGCCGTGTCGTGCCCGCTGTTCCTGTGCTGGCTCTTTGGGGCTCCCTGTGCGCGCCCTGTCCCTTTGGCGTGCCCCCGCCTTCCTTAGCAGGCCCGTATGTTCTAGAACCGCAGCGCTCCACGTCACCTTGAGGTTCCCGTGTTGCCGACCTGCGAGTCGGCCACAGCTCTCAGTGGCTCTGGTTTCTTCTAGCGGAGAGGAGTTCGTGCTGTTCGTCGGCACGGAGCAGTCTTCTCCTTGCGGAGCTGTGAGAATTCCTGACGTATTCCAGCCGCGAGTGCCCGTGGGACACGTGGGACGCGCTGCACAGCTGGCTGTGCTCTTAGCACACCTTCAGGACTGGAAGTCGAGTGTGTCCGTTCGTTTTGGCGGTTACCCCTCTGGGTCACGTCCAGGAAATCTTTGCCTGCCCGAGTCACAAAGGTGTTCTCTTTTGTTTTCTTCGAGAAGCTCCGTGGTTTCAGCCTTTGTGTTAGGGTTAAGATCAGTTGTGGGCGGATGTTCGCATGTGTCAGCTGGGGTTTATACTTGTGGGGTCGAGATTAATTAAAAAGACTGTTTTCCCATCACATTGTCTTGGTGCTTTTATCCAAAAGCCATGTAAACGTTCACCGGCCTCTGTCCTGTGCACTGGGTGAGCGTGTCTCCCCGTCCCTGCGCCAGCACCAGTTCTGGTTACCATAAACTTCTGTTGGGTCTCAGGATAAGGCCGTCAACTCTTCTAGCGGTGCTCGTTGTAAAGCTTATGTAGGCTGGGTGCTCAGTCTTCGCGCGCCAGTGTTAGACAGCTTATCCATTTCTCCCAGAGCCTCCTGGGCGTGTTCTAGTGTTGCTTCGAGATGGCAGCTCGGTCCGGGGAAAGGGCTGTTTGGTTTGCCCTTGGTTTCTTTCGTTTGCAGGTTTTCTCAGCAGTGTTTTACAGCTTTCAATATAGAGGTCTTACAAATTTTTCATTAAAATTATCACTAAAGGGGCGCCCGCGTGGCTAAGTCAGGTAAGCGTCCAACTCTTGATTTGGGCTCAGGTCGTGATCTCAGGGTCGTGAGGTTGTGCCCCAGGTTGGGCTCCATACTGGGCAGGGACCCTGGTTAGGGTTCTCTCTCTCCCTCTCCCCCTGCCCCAGCCCTGCACGCATGTGCTACTTTCTCTCTCAAGTAAATAAATCTTTTTTTTTTTTAAGATTTTATTTATTTATTTGACAGACGGAGATCACAAGTCGGCAGAGAGGCAGGCAGAGAGAGGAGGAAGCAGGCTCCCTGCTGAGCAGAGAGCCCAATGCGGGGCTCGATCCCAGGACTCTGGGATCATGACCTGAGCCGAAGGCAGAGGCTCAGCCCGCAGAGCCACCCAGGCAACCCTGAAGTAAATAAATCTTAAAAAAAAAAAAAACAAAACCCTAGATATTTATGTTTTACTGACATTTTAAATGGCATTTAAAAAATCCATTTAAAAATTCTCCGTTGCTGGTATATGCAGACAAAGCTCATTTTTGCTCACTGACCTCATGTCTTGTGACCTTGCTCAATTTGTGTAAGTTCTAGAAGCTTCTATGTAAGTTCCTTAGGATAGCCCATGTGTTAAATTGTGTGTCTGTGAATCATGCTGCTTTTCTAGTCTTCATGCTGTCTGCCACGTGGTGCTGGCCAGGGCCCATGGTAGAGTGTTGAAGGAGGTGTGGTGGCCGGCGTCCTCACCTGTCCCCCTATCTGGGAGCGGTCTGTCTGTGCCAGTGGTCCACCGGCATCCGCAGGAACTGTACCCTCCTGTCCCGTCGGGGTTCCTGACTGATGCTGCGTGTGCTGCCAAGCGGAGAACTTACCGGAGAGAAGTGCTCGTGGGGCGGGAAGGCGGGGAGGACTCTGATGCACTGGAGGACCCTTGGGCGGGTGGATGCTTGGAGGCGGGCCCTGCCCAGTTGGCCCTGGCGACAGAGAGCAGAGGGGTCTTGTGGGGAGGGGCCGCAGGGTCTGGGTGGGGAGTGCCGCTCTGCGTGTGTGTGTTTGGGGGTGGCAGGTGCGGCTTCCTGCTCCAGCGAGGGAGTCGGGCTTGAGGACGCAGGGACACAGGGACAGTACCTCCTGTCCCCGCCGAGGGGAGCTGGCAGGGAGCCCGCTGGCAGAACAGAGACAGCGGGCATGCGGGCGGTGCCCCCCCAACACCTCTCTCCACCTCTTGCTTCCTCGGGGTTTTTACCCTGCGTGGGACGTGGGTTTGGCTTGGGCGTTTTCCGTCTGCCGAGCCGATCGTACGACTTTCTGTTGACGAGCGAAGGACAGCGGTTCGTTGCTGCAGTAAACTCCGCTTCGGTTCGCGCGTGCTCTTAGGGGGTTGTCGTGCCGGCGCTCGTGAGGGGTGTCGGCGGGCAGACCGCCTGTTCTCTGCCGACTTTGTCTTCCCCTGGTCTCGGCATCAGGGTAATGCCGGCCTCGTGCGACTGAACACGTCAGTGTCCTGCTTCCCCGAATGTGCGGCGGGGCTCCCCGGCGAGGCCGGCCGGACCCCGGGCTCTCCTGGCGGGAGGGCGCTTGATCAGGGAGTCGTGGTGTTCAGCAGGGTCCAGGCTGCTGAGACGTCCTCTTTCTCCTGGGGTCGGTTTCGCGTGTTCTTGTCTTTCCAGAAAGTTGCTCATTTCGTCTAAGTTGTCAGATCTCTCGGCGGGGCATTTTCCGCAATGTCCCAGGTGTTCTCTTGAACGTGTGGAGCGTTGACTCTTTTCTCGGGCTCTCTGTCGAGGTGGGATCAGGATCCAGCGAGGGTTCGGCCTCGGGACAGGCTGGCTGGCGTGTGTCTCTGTCCCTCTGCTCTGTCGGCTCCCCTCGTCTGCTTCTCGCCGCACGCCTGTGAAGCGGCCCGTGTGTCTGGGACGCGGGGAGCTCGTGCGGCCGCGCTGGCCGCGGGCCCTGGGCACACGGCGCGTTCCGGGCTCTCTGCCTGGAGCCGGCTCCTTCCCCCAGCTCGTCCCGTGTGACCCGTTGGCCCCAGGAGCCGACTGCGCGGCTTCATGCGGCTTGTTCGCAAGCGATGCCTCCCTCTTCTCTTGTGCTTGTTGAGTTGAATAATGAGGATTTTTTTTTTTTTAATGTTTGGGAGTCGAGAGTGAAAGTAGAGCATGAGACCAGTCGTCACTGTTGGCTCCGCTCTTGTGTTTCAGGTGGGTCTGTGAGGAGATCCCGGACCTCAAGCTTGCTATGGAGAATTACGTTCTCATCGACTACGACACCAAAAGGTGAGCCGAGCCGCCTCTCCGCGTCTGCTGGGGACGCGGCCTCTGGTCGGCTCTTCTTCAACGGCACGAGCTGGTCTGCAGTTTCCTTTAGAGTTGGCTGCCGCCCCATGGAGTTATTTCGGTAGGAAACGTTGATAAAAAACTGGCAGAAGCTGTCTGAGCAGGGACGTGATTGGAAATGCCACATTGTGGAAACGGCGCCCGGTATGTGTGAAGTCAGCCTCACCGGCCGCCGGGGGCTGCTCTCCCCGCGGCCGCCTGCCAGCGGCCAGCGTTCCAGCCCGGGGACAGTGCCTCTGCTGGGCCTTGCGGGGCCCGTACGGGTCTCGGGGGCTCGGGCCTCACTGCCCCTCCAGCCCCTTTGGCCCCTTCTCGTGGTTTCCTGCAGGCGCGTCCTGGATCTTGGAGCAGGGTCGGGTGGGCGGGGAAGGGCGAGGCCTGCCTGGGCTCTTGTTTCTCTCGGAGGAGGCGGGCTGACGCTCCCTGCTCCCGCCGGCTCCCTGCTCCCGCCGCCGTAGCTCTTGGCAGGCGTAGACCCGGCTCCGCAGTCTTCCCGGAAGGAGCGTGTCTTCTGTGGGCTGCTGGCTTGCTCTCGATCAGGAGCCCAGTCCAGAGGAGCCCCGGGGCCCCTCACAGGCCCCGGCACCCAGGTGGTGCTGACCCAGTCTCACTTCTGTGTTTGAAGGGCTCTTGGTCTGCTTGTCAGCCCTGATCCCTTTGGCCCGGCCTCCTGCCTTGTTCGGCATCTGATCGTTCGCCGAGCATTGGGAAGGTAGCGAACCGTGCTCACTCTTCATCTAGAGCAGCCGGCCCCTGGGCCGTGGGCTGGCCCTGTGGGCTCCGGTGGTGTGGGTGTGGTGGGCAGTGAGGGCCCACAGGGAGGGCTGGGGCGCGGCTCTCTTGCCCCCAGGGTGCGTTGCGCGCAGGGCCCGAGCCGTGGACGTTAGCTGGTTGGTCAGGGGAGCTCGCTCTGTGCGAGCTCAACCCAGGTTGAGTGTTGAGTGCTCTGTGCGGGTCCAGAGCAGCCCGTGCTCCTCAGGACAGCATTGCTGCAAGATGTTTGCAGGGGCTGTTGGAGGCCCTTCCCCTCCGTACTCAGATGGCTCAGGAAAGACTGGGCATGGCTGTGGGGGGCCAGGCTGAGGGTATCCAGCTGAGGGGCCGGTGTGGCTGCGGGGTCAGGCTCGCGATGGGGGACCCTCATTTCTCTCCCAAGCAAGGTGGTAGCCGGGTGCCTGTGCATCGTCCCAGGGATGGGCCTCCTCTGGGGCAGGCTGGACCTGGGGTCTCAAAGCTGTTGAGGGCAGGCGAACCCCAGGAAGTAAAAGGACAAAGGGGTGCCTGGGTTTTCCTGTGAGGCAGCACGAGAAACTAGGAGCCAGAGGTCTCGGATCTTCCATTTTGCAAATTAGGAGGGCGAAGGAGTGTCACTCGGACCCTGGGGCTGCGGACCGCCAGGTCCTGGTTCCCTGTGACCCCACCTGGCCCGGCACTTAGCGGGGGAGGGGGTAGAGTCTCTGGTCCGTGGCCCGTGTCCATGGCCCGTGTCCGTGGCCCGCCGCTCCGAAGAGGGGCAGAGCCGGTTGCTCTTGGGCTCCTGAGTTCGCCGCGTTAGCCTGGGGGCGGCTTGGTCACTGTCCTTCCTGAGGACGCCTCAGGCCTGGGTAGGGTCTGGTCTTCCCGCTTGTTCTCCGTTTCTCTCGCTTGTCCACCGTGGCTGTCCTACGGGGGACCTGGGCCTTGACGTCGGGGAACCAGCTTCGTTGAATTGTTTAATTTCTGTCCTTAAGGAAGGGTGTGTGTGAGCTCTCGGGGTGAATCTGGCAGTCCGCGAGGTTGTGGGGGGCAGTGGGGTGCACACGGTGTGGTCGTGGCCCGTGTACAGAGGGACCTCTCCTAGGCTCCTGGTGTCCGGCTCAGGGAGGAAGGCCCCTTGCTGCTGTGTGTGTGCGCAGGTGTTACAGACTGAGCCCCCTGCTGACGCCCCCTCCAGTGCAGCACAGACGCGGAAGCCCCCTGCCCCCTGCCCCCCACACCGCTCCCATCAGGCCGTTCTCTGCGGAGCGTCCGGGCAGCATCCCTGGACCCGCCCCTTCGAATGCCAGGAGCACCCCAGGATGTCCCCAGACATTGTACTGTGGCCCCTGGAGGCAGAGTCCGTCCTGGCGGGACCTCCCGGGTCAGGGGATCATTGAGAGTCCTACCTGGAGTGAGCACTGGGGCTTGGGAGGGTGCAGTCTCATTGAACAACCCCAGGCAGGCTCTCGGTAGGCACCTAACGGGTGCTGCTTCCATCTTTGAAAGTGTTGGGGCGCTCTTCTGCCGGGAGAGCCAGGGGGCCCTTCTGCCGCCGGGCGTCCCCCATGCCCATCAAGCTGGGGCTGAGATGGAGACTCCCTCCAGCCCGGGAAGGAAGTAAGGCCCGTGTGCACAGCCCTGGGGCAGCGGGCCCAGCTTGGGGAGCAGGTGGGGTGTGCGTCTGGCCAGGTCCCAACCATGGCACTTTATGAAGGCCGTGTGGAGCCCCTTCTGTCACCTAACACCTGCCGGGCACACTGCTGACCTCGGCTTTGACCTGTGAGCCCTGACCTCCGGAGGCTGCCACGTAGCCAAAGACCGCCTCGGTGCGACCCTGGGCCCAGCCTTGTTGGCCACACGTGGTTCTCCTTGGTGTCCTGTGACCGTGCCTCCTCACCAGGGACGGCTGGCGCCGCCTGTCCAGAAGCTGTGTCTCGCGAGAGGCCCGCCGGGCCCCTGGGGCGTGTGCCGGGCTCCACAGCGACCGCGTCCTGCCCTTGTCTTTCAGCTTCGAGAGCATGCAGAGGCTCTGTGACAAGTACAACCGCGCCATCGACAGCATCCACCAGCTGGTAGGTAGCCTCTGCCCTCCCCTCACGTGCGTCTGCTCGCCGGGGACCCGTGCGGGGGTGTTCGACCCACTGCCCCTCCCGTTTCCTGGGTGGTTGTCACACACGCCTTGCAGACCCCTGCAGACCGCCCTGGAGTGCAGGGCTGCATGCGTGCGGCATGGGGCCGGCCTCTGCTGGGACTGGGCTGGGGGTGGGGTGCGTCCTCAGCCCCTGTCCCCCTGCATGCTGGTGCCCCCTTCCGGGTCTCCCGTGTGGACAGACCTTCACGTCAGCACCCTGGCCCCACGGGCGCCCTCAGCCGGCTATGTCGTGAGTGCGTTCCTGCCGTCTTTCTGGGCTCTTCCGATCACGGAGAGGCCTGGGGCTCTGTCCTCACCTCCCTGTGCCACCGTGCTGCGGCCTATGGAGCCCTTGCCTGGTGAAGAACAGACAGCGGGGCTAGGCTAGGCTGCCACAGCGGTTCTGGAAAGTGTGTCCCCCCTGTGTCTGCGGCCGCTCGCTGTCTAGGCAGTGTGGGCTCCTGGCGGGGTGCGGGTTCTCGTGCAGGAGCCTTGCGGTCGGGGAGGCTGTGGTGGGCTGTCAGGCCCGCAGCTCCGAGGCCCTAGCACGGGCTGGCGGGGGCTCTGGGCTGCTGACCCCTTCACTGTTGCTGGCGGGAGGGGAGGGGACTGCTGGATCACACAAGTATGTCCCAGTCTCCCTGTAAGGACCGGGGTTCGGAGAAGTTCTGTGTCAGCTGTGTGGGTATCCTCCCCCTGCCTCGGCCCAGAGCTCTCCCCTCAGTTTTGTCCTGGGCAGGAGGTGGGGCCTGAGGCTTGGGGCTGACCTGGGCCGCTCATGGCGGGCATGTGGCCTCTAGTGGGCTGCGTGACGGTGGCTTGGCCCCAGATTGGGAAGGCCCTTGGGAGCGGTTGGTTCCGCAGTCACGGGTCGCAGATAGCCCAACGGGGTGGACCATGAGGGGTCAGGGCTCAGTGGTTCCCTGGGGCTGGGAGCCTGAGGACTCCCTCCTCGGGCCAGCAGGAGCTGGACGGGGTGCAGGCCCAGTTCTGGCCCCCGAGGCCCCTGACGTGGACCCACCAGGCGCTGGCTCCTTCCGTGGCCTCGGTCTATTTCTTTCCCAGATGGGCTTTCAGGTGAAGGTGCAGCTCTGAGGCCAATAACCTCTGCTGTCTGGGGAGGCAGCGGGGCTGGGGCCGGGACGCATGGTTGTCAGGCAGGGCGGGGGCCACCCATGTCACGCACGTGGGGCTTTCTGTGCCGTCCTAGTGGAAGGGGACCACGCAGCCCATGAAGCTGAACACGCGGCCGTCCAATGGACTCCTGCGGCACATCCTGCAGCAGGTCTACAACCACTCGGTGACGGACCCCGAGAAGCTCAACAACTACGAGCCCTTCTCCCCGGAGGTGTATGGGGAGACCTCCTTTGACTTGGTCGCGCAGATGATCGACGAGATCAAGATGACTGAGGACGACCTGTTTGTGGACCTGGGCAGTGGTGAGTGTGGGCAGGCTGTGCCGTCAGCGCCGCCAGCCTCCCTGGTCCCCGGAGATGGAGCACCCCGGGTCACCCGCAGCCCCTCGCGGGGGGCCGCCCCTCTCTGCGGCCAGCCGGTGCTCTGCACCAAGGAGAGGCCGGGTTGCCGTGCTCCCAAGGGCCCCTCCCTCCCTCACCCCTCCTCACCCTGGGGGACCTGTTCTTGGGATCTGTTCAGAGGGGACCCCAGTGACCACCGCAGACCAGCCCCCCACGTGGCTGGGTGTCCTCACCCCTTCCCCACATCCCCCAGCTCTTGCTAGCCCCCCGGCATCAGCAGGGAGGGTCCTGAGGGCAGGGGCCCGTCCTCAGCGTGGCCTAGCAGGTGTCCACGTGGAGAGCCGTGAACGGAGCGGGACGAACGCACACCTCGGGTTGACTGAATCCAGATGGGACGTGTTCGGTGTCAGGGCTGGCGATGGGGCTGGCTGTCAGCCTGTGTGGGAACCCCATGCACAGCCCTCCTCCGGGTCGGCCAGCCGCCTGGGTGTGACCTCGTTTGGACACAGAGCTTTGTGCCACAGACCTAATGTCCTGTCTCAAACCGGCGTGACCTCGGCGCTTGCAGAGGGCCCAGCGCCCCGGGCGAGGATGACTCTTTTCACATCGTCATTAGTGTGGACCTTTTTAAGCACGCAATTCACATGTTACTTACTTATTTGAAGATTTTATTTGACAGAGAGCAGGAGCAGCAGAGCGGGCGGCAGAGGGAGAGGGAGAAGCAGGCTCTCCGCTGAGCAGGGAGCCCGACATGGGACTCGATCCCGCCTGAGCTGAAGTCAGCTCTTTAATCAACTGAGGCGCCCAGGCGCCCCCATGATTCATATTTTATTAAGAACATGTGTACTTTCAGGGGCTCCTGGGCAGCCCACTCAGTCGAGTGTCCGACTCTTGGTTTTGGCTCAGGTCCTGATCTCAGGATCGTGAGATCGAGCCCCACCGCAGCTTCCGTGCTGAGCAGGGGTCCGCTTGAGAGTGTCCCCTCTGTCCCTCTGTCCCTTCTTGCTCGTGCACATGGACAGGCTGTCTCTCCAAAAAAAAAAAAGAATTCGTAGGCTTTAAAAGTCAGTTATCTAAAAGGCCACAGAACTTACCTGTGTGTGTGAAAAGGTTTGGGAGTTTTGGAAAACCCCTTCCTGGCTCCTCGTGCCCAGCTCTTACCCCTGGCCACGACCCGTGTGTCCTCTTGCCATGGGCCTTGCCATTTACCTGTGTTTCTAAGTAGTCGGCCTATTTTCTTATTTTTCTTTCACTTGGGGCGCCTGGGTGGCTCAGTGGGTTAAAGCCTCTGCCTTCGGCTCAGGTCATGATCTCAGGGTCCTGGGATCGAGTCCCACATTGGGCTCTCTGCTCGGCAGGGGGCCTGCTCCCCCCCCACCCCCGCCGCCCCCACCTGCCTCTCCGCCTACTTGCGATCTCTGTCAAATAAATAAATAAAATAAAATAAAATAAAAAAGATTTTTTACTTAAGTAATTTCTACCCCCAACGTGGGGCTTGAACTCATGACCCTGAGATCGAGAGTCACGCGCTCCACCGCGCAAGCTAGCCGGGCACTCGGTTGCTTCTTTTCATTATCCAAATATATTCCATTCAAAGCATGAGCTCAGAAGGCTCCCGACACGCTGGCTGAGAGGCACGACTGACCCAAGTAGGAGGGGGACCGTGGGCCAGGCTTCCGGGCGCGCGTGAGGTCTGAGTGCCACGTGCTGCCCAGCTGGGCTTGGTGGTGCGTTTAGCCAGCGCGCAGCTGTGGTTTGCAGACCCCGTTTCTGGTGCGCGGAGGCTGCTCCTGCTACTCCCACGGCGCATCAAGCCCCGGTCGACGCCGAGTGTTGATGGGTGTTCTCGGCGGTTTCAGATGGGGCCGGCCATGCTGCGCTGTGGTGGTGACTGGGGAACCTTCTGGAGGGAGACACAGTGCAGGTTCCCCTCGTGGGAGCCCTGCTGTGCTGTCTGTAGGAGGCACTGTAGGCCAGACGGCCGTCCCCCTAGCGGGGCCTCGGCTTACGGCCTGGGTCGGTGGCCTATCCTGGTGACCTTGGAGGTGCTCGCACCTTCTCGGAGAGCCGGTGGCCTCTGCCTCTTCACCCCTGTGGCCAGCACCTGTGTGGCCTGGGCCTCGACTCTGGGTGGGCGGCGCCTCCGTCCCAGGGCCTGTGTCCGACTGTACCTCTCTCTCTCTGAAGGAGTGGGCCAGGTCGTGCTGCAGGTCGCCGCGGCCACCAACTGCAAACATCACTATGGCGTGGAGAAAGCGGACATCCCAGCCAAGTACGCGGAGGTGAGTGCCTCTGGAGTGGGGCGCAGGTGTGTGTGTTCGCCTCTCTTTGCTTTCCAACCTTTGCCGTGACCCACAGGGTGTAAGGAGGGAAGGACAGCAGGAGGTGGGCGTTCCGAGGGTCTGCTTGGTCTCTGCCTGCACATCTGGGCCCAGTGTGTGTGTCGCCAGCAAGGGCCACAGCCTTGTCTACCCCAGGCTGGGCCTGTCTCCTCCAGACACACCCCGGGTCAGCAGGCATCCCCTAGGTGCCCGTGTCCACCTGGGGTGGTGTCAGTGGGGTTTGGGGCGTAGGTGCATCTCCAGAAACGCCTTTAGAGTGTGTGGCCCGCACATCTGGTGGACTCCACAGGTCCTGCGGTCTGTCCTCCCCTGCACCCCCCGGTCACCCGGGCTGCTTCTCAGAGGGGGCTGGGTTGTGGGCTGGTAGAGGGGCAGTCCCAGCTTGTCCTGGGGGAGGCAGGTAGGAGGGGCGGCGGGGAGCCGCTGACGGGCTGTCGGATCATTCCCTTGCAGACCATGGACCGAGAGTTCAGGAAGTGGATGAAATGGTATGGAAAAAAGCATGCAGAATACACAGTGAGTGCCATCGCCCCGCGCCGCTGCGGCTAACGGTCCAGCTCCGTTCCTGTGCCTCCTCCTCCTCCCCTGACCCGCCGTTCTGCCCTGCCTGTCCTCGCCTGGCGTGTGGTGTTGGGGGAGGGCCGCCCGGCCTCACGAGGGCCTGCCTCCTCCGCCCTCTCCGGGCCTCCTCGGGGGCTGCCGTTGCTCCTGCCCAGGGCGCTCCGAGAACAGGCGGCAGGTGGCCCCTCTTCCGCAGCCCTCAGCCTCGCGAAGGCAGTCGCAGGCATCATGTCCCCGGGCACCTGGCGGGTCTCAGGGAGCCCTCGTTGGTGTCGTGCACATGTGTGTCACGGCCATGGTGCGGGTCTGGGCAGCGGGGTGTGGACAAGAAGGCCTCTTCCCTGGTCCGCTGGCTGGCTCCGCAGCGTCCTCTCCGTTGCCTTCCTGGCAGCATGTGACTCCGCCGGTGAGTCCCTCCTCTTGGCAAGGCTCAGGGTTGGGCCGCACACGCCCAGCTGCCCGGGCCACTCCTGAACCTTGGCCTCCATGGCTTGGCCCAGGCTTGCGAGGCCCACGTTTCTTGGCTGGCCAGGGTTCTAGAGCCCTGGCCTCTGTCTGCCCCTGTCCGGGGCTCCTGCGTCACGCCCTGAAACACGTGGGTGGGCCCGGGACTCGACCCTTGCTCCCTCTTTCACTGTGGACACACTGCAGCCGTGTAGCCTGCAGCCACGTGGCCACTGTGGGGACACCGTGGACAGAGTGTGTCCCAACCAGATCTTTAACTCCTCCTCCTCCCATCCTGGGTCCCATGTGCCGCCCAGACCCCCGAGCCTGCGCTCGGCTCTGCGGCTGGCCCCGTTGCTCTCCCTCCCGGGGTCTCTTGTGAGTGTTCACGTCTTGCCCCTCCATTGTCCCCAGCCCAGAGAACGCCCTCCCACGGGTGTTGACTGCTGCGCTGAGACTGGTGTCCTGGTCGTGCCATGTGACCACGGGCTGGAGCTCGGTTGGGGTGTGGGGAGAAGGGGAAGGGGAGGTTTCCCCTTCTTTAGGCCAGCCTGATGGCTTTTCCTCCCATGGGTCATCCCTGCGCTGTAGTGTTCCAAAGTCGTCGCCAGACCCGAGGTCACCCGCGTTTGTTCCTTGGTGTCTTCTGGTGGCTGTTTTATGAGTAGGGCCGCGAGGCTGTGAGGTCGGCACCTGGATCCTTTCCTTTTGCATGTGGAGGCCTCGCAGTTTCAGCCCTGTGCTTCCGGGCTCCGCCCTCGTGCCTGTCTGTCCATCTGTGCTGTCTCCGCTGCCGTGGCTCTGTCTGTCCGTCTGTGCCGTCTCCACTGCCGTGGCTCTGTCCGTCTGTGCCGTCTCCGCTGCCGTGGCTCTGTCTGTCCGTCTGTGCCGTCTCTGCTGCCGTGGCTCTGTAGCGAGTCTTCACTTGGGCGCCGTCCACCTGTCTTCTGAGCTGGCTCTCCTTCCGCACCGTGTCGCCCACTCTGGGGCTTTCCTGTCCCCAGATAAGCCGTGGAGTCGGCGTGCGGTCAGTGCGTGGGGTCCACCTCAGAGGGCAGGGCGGGGGGCGGCCGGCTGGAGTCTGCCCTGGTGCGCGGGGAGAGCTCACGTCGTCCGGACAGGGTCGCGTCTTTCTGCCTCTGACGTGGCCTGCCCTCCCTCACCGACTTCGGTCACCAGGCTTTTATAGTCTGTCTCCTGTAGATCTCGTACACGTTTTGTTAGTGTTACCTAGAAGTCTTTTTGTCTGTCTGTCTTGGTGCCTGTATGAACAACACTGGCTTTTTAATCTCAAATTCGCGTGTCAGTTGCCGGTTTGTAGGAAGGCAGTCGGCTTCTGCCCTGTGTTCACATATGACAACGCCTCTACCTTAGAGTGGTGGTGTAATGGCTTATCAGCTCCAGGTGTGCTTTTCTGAATTCGTTCAAATTTTCTGTGCAGACGATCATGTCATTTGCGAACAGAGGTGTTGTCATGTCTCCTTCCCGGTCTGCGTGTGTGTTTTTTTCCTGTCCGTTGCACAAGTCGGTGTAACATTGGTATGGCCGGGACGCTTGAGAGGGACACCGTGGCCTGTTCCTGAGCTTCCTGGAAAGCGGCGACTTTCCCATCACGGAGGGGACGTGAGTTGGCAGGTGTTTCGTGGGCGCTCCTGACCAAGCAGACACGTTTCCCCTCCGTTCTTGTTTGGCTGAGAATCCTCACCATGAATGACGTTGGAGTCTGTTAAATGCCTTTCCCGAGTGTGTTGATGCATCCCTGTTGGTGTGGTGAGCGCAGGTGTCCTTCCACGGCTGGGGGGTGTCCTGCCTGGTCGTGGCGTGGGTGGTTTTCACACGGTGCCAGATTTCCGCTCCGCACCTGCGTTGTGGGGAGCACTTGTGTCGGTGTCCCTCAGAGGTCCCGGCCGGGAGCTCTCCTTCCCTGTGATGTCCTCGGGTGCGGGGTGCTGGCCCCATGGGGGCGGAGGTGCGCCCTCTGCTTCCGTTCTGCATTTCTGGGGCCAGGACGTGCACAGGCATGGTGGGGCCTGGCTTCTCTTCCCTGCCTCCTGGTGCAGTTTCTTCTGGAACTCCCTGCCCCGCACCTGTGGCTCCCGGCGTCAGCCGTTTGGGCTGAGCCTGCAGAAGTCCAGTGGGTTTCCATTTCCAGGAACTTCTTCCCACGTCTCCTCTGCAGACTGCAGCCCTGGGCGGACTTCCTGAGACGCGCGTGGGATTTCGCGTCTTCAAGGGCTTCTCGTTTCTGGTGAGGGTGCCGCGTCCTCAGGAGTGGCCTCCGGTGTGGTCAGCGTGGCCCGCTCGCAGCCTCGGGCGGCTCCTGGGAGTGGGGGCCAGGGCCGGGCCAGGCTGGGCCGCTGCCTGCTGCCCGCCCGCTTCTCCTCCCGCCGCCTCCTTCCCTTTCTTAGCTCGGTGCAGGTTCGGTGGTTGGCACGCGGGCGGACAGGAGGGGCTCCCCGTGTGGAAACCGTGTCATTCCTCGGGTCCGGCATGGGGCAGAGCGCTCGCTGGCCCCACTGCGGCCCCTGCTGGGTGGCTGCGAATGGAATTTGGCTCAGAGGACACTCAGGCACGACCTTGGCTGTGGGTGTGTGGAGGAAGCTGGCTGAGCCTCTGCCGTTTGTTGTCTCTTTCCAGAGGGCATCCTGTAGCGCTGGCCCCGCGGCTGTGGGAGCGTGTGGTGACGGGGAGCGCCCACGTTCGGCGGGAACTCGTGTCCCGGGTCTGTGAGGCCTTCCCAGCTGCTTTCTATGGCTTTGACCAGGCGTCCTTGTTGGCGGACGGACAGTCCTGCTCCCGTTGCTTAAGAACCTAAGAGGAAGCAGCCAGCAGGCATCTAAAAATAGCTCCGTGTGCTTTTCCAAGCCCCAGAGCCTGCTTCTGCAGGCCAAGGCTCCCCGTGTGGCCACCGCCTCCTCCGTCCCCTCCGTCCCCTCCCGCCTCCGCAGAGGTCCCCCCCAGGCTCCACCTACCAGCCTTGGCCCCGCCTCCCTGTCCTGCAGCCCAGTGGTGCCCAGCACCAGGCCCTCCCTGCCACCCATGTGCCTCTTCCTGTCAGAAAGCCCGCGCCCTCCTTCCCTCTGCTTCTGCCTGCGGGTCCGGCTCAGCACAGGGTGCCTCCTCCACCTGGGAGATGCTCTGTACGGCTCCCTGCCCAGGCGGACGTCCAGGCCCCTAGAGCCCCCTTCACACAGTAGCCGGGCTGTTCACGATGAGCCCCGTACGCTCTGGGCACCTGGCAGTGGGCTTGGCCCACAGCGATTGCAAGCATCGAGAGTGTGTCACCTGGGGTGGCTGTGGCCTCATGGAGGTGCCACGGCAGGGAGGGTGTCTGCAGACTGGTCTGTGCCAAGGTGCTTCCTGCACTCGGGCCTCTCTCTCCAGGACATGTGTGGGGCCTCCCCCTGGGCACCTGCCACCCCTACAGCTTTGTCGATGTCACAACGGTGCGCTTGTGGCCCTTGGGGTGGCTGGGCCACGTCCACTGGGGCCCCCTGCATCTCAGACGTGCTGGCCCACGTCTTTGGTCTTGGGCTAGGTTGGGTCACCATCAGGCTGGTGCTGCCAGGAGACCGGGCCTGGTGGTTCGGCCGAGCCGCGCTGCATCTGTGGACTGGGGGCTGCTCCTGGGCAGGTGCACCAAGTGCCGGGGCCTGCCCGTTGCCCCTCTGACTCTGGCCGGGGCAGACCTCAGTCTCTTCATGCTCGGACACTGTGTTCTTTTCCCGCGACGAGAGAGTGTGTGCTTGGTGCGGGGGTGTGCGCGGCCTCCAGGAGCATGTCTGGGGCGAGCTGTGGGGGCTGAGGGGCCCAGGCACCTGCCTGCCGGCCCGGGGTCTCTGGCAGGGGTGGTCATGGGCTCCGACACCCTCTGCGCCAGTGTGTGCCCTTCTCCGTATCTTCCCACTCCTTCACACGTGGAGGTCTGCCTGACCCTGGGGCCATTCACGGAGTCCCAGGGCAGGGGCACAGGAAGGCCACACACACCTTTCCAGCAGCATAGCCACTGTAGCCAGCCCCCTTCTTCTGAGGGTCACAGCCCTCCTGTGCCCAGAGCAGAGCCACGGTGGGGCCGGTCAAGCAGAGCCCGAGCCAGCGGCCGTTCTCTGGCTTCAGCCCAGCAATGCTGCTCTGGCCTGAGACTGCGTGGCCTGGACAGGGAGCCGCCAAGGAGAGGGAGGCCGCCTGGAGAAGTGCCTGAAGGCATCTGTGTCTACCCGAGGCCCAGGTTCAGGGATGTGCTGGGAGGACCCCAGGGCCCAGCAGGCGGTTGTCCCCAGGGCCGTGGTTTATACACAGAGGACAGGAAGCAAAACGAGCTCAGGTCGGGGGCGTGGGGGGCAGGGACACCAGGCGGGAGTGTCCAGAGCCCTCTCCCGGGGTGTCCCACAGGACCGCTTAGTTCCCCCCAAACGAGACAGCACCGTGTGTATGTGGTGTGGTCTCCGGGGACTGGCAGAGACCCAGTGCCGGGTTCTCCGTGGGGTCGGTCTCACAGGCCCGTCTTCCTGGCTCAGGCCGGGAACCCCGACTCCGGGAGGGGAGCAGGTACTCAGCCTGAGCCTCGCGTCTGCACGGACGGTTCAGGCACCCAAGCCCCCAGCAGCGAGGCTGGCCAGAGCCCACAGTCCGGTTCCAGACGCTGCGGAGGGCCAGCCTCGCGAGCCGGCCGGTGGGGAGGGAGGGCTCCCGCCCGCCCGCCCGCCGTGCGAGCTCTCTCTTACGTACGCTGCAGACTCCGGTCACTCCTGTGGCCTGGCAGGACTGTTCTCAGGAGTGTGGCAGATTTAGGAAGTTCCACAGGTGGGGAGAGGATTCAGAGTTGGGACAGCTGGGGTGTGGGTAGCCCCCCACAATGCCCAAGCACGCTCGGGTGGACCGCCCCCTCTCCCGCCCCTGTGCCCTGTGCCGTCACGTTGTGTCCACCGCGGGATACCCTGGATGGTCTGCGCCTGTGCTGGGGGCTGTGGGATGGGCTCCGGCTTCTGGCCTGGGTCAGCGGCACTCGCTGGAGACTGGGTCACCTCTGCTCAGGGTTTTCTGTCCGTGTTTGAGTGACAGCAGGCCCAGCGCCCTGGCGGGCTCCTGCTGTCTTCGTGAGGGATGCGGGGGTTCCTGGTCACCTTGCGGCATGCATAAGGGTGCAGGTGAGGCCAGTCACTGGCCCCACCCTCCCCTGGCCCCCACGAGACCCCCTTCCCGTCCATGGAGGAGCCCGGTCTGGACGTGTCACGTGTGTGGACTCACACCCCGTGTGGTGTTCTGTGTCTGGTTCCTTCCCCGTGTGTTATGGGCTTGGTGTCCATCTCTGGGGCAGCGCACGGGCTCCTGGCTCCGGTCTGCGGCTGGGGGTCGCTCCCGCGCATGGGGGACGCGCTGGTGGGTGTCTCTGTTGTCTGCTCTTCTGAATCTAGCCGCCAAGACCGGGCGGGTGCAGGCTTTGCAGGGACACATGGTCTCGCTTCTCAGCATACGCTGAAGTGCAGTGTGATCGTGTTTTTAAAGAATGGTAAAGTCAGACATGTTGGTTTGCTGAATGCCCCAGCTCGGGACACCTCGGTCACTAAGAACCGCTTGCTCTTGGAGGCCCCGTGTTAGTGTGCTGGGCCACGCCATGCAGACAGGAGGCGTGGAAAGTGAGCGAGCCGCAGGAGGCCGGGGCCTACCGCTCTGCCCGCACGTCCGTGGTACAGAAAGCAGGCCTGGCCTCTACTGTGTGCTAGGCCGGTGCTCTGCCCTGGTGTCGCTCGGTGCATAGGTGCCTCCTGAGGGCACGACCACTGTTCCCTGTGGTAACCCCGGCCGGCTAGCCCATTCCTATCCAGAACTGCCGGCGGGCTGGGAACCACGTGTGGCTACGTCCCCACTTGGCTCTGTGTGGCTCCGTGTGGCTCCGCGGTGCGTCCTCTGCTGGGGCTGGACCCTCCCTGAGCCGCTGCCACCCCGGTCCCATATCCTCCCCACGTCAGTGACTGTGCTCGTTTCATCTCTGCGCCGGGAGGGGGGGTGCAGGGCGCGAAGCCGGCCGAGGCCTCCCGAGTCAGCCTCTCCCCTGTTCTCTTCCTTTCAGCTGGAAAGAGGCGACTTCCTCTCAGAAGAGTGGAGAGAGCGGATTGCCAACACAAGGTAGGGCCCGGCCGGGCGGGTGCCCCCCCGGGGAGGGTGCTTGGCTGGCGGAGCTCCTTCTCTCCCCGTCCCTTCCTGCAGCCGAGCAGGTGGTCCGGGAGCTGGACCCAGGGCCACAGGGCAGGGCCAGGTGTGGCTCAAGGCCTGCACGTGCCAGTCTCCTGGCTGCCCGTCAGGAAGGGCCCTTCCCTGCTGTCTCGGCCCTGTGCTTAGCGCGCGGGCTCTTGCTGTGTCCACACCTCCCTGAGCTGGGCGCGGGGCCGGGCTTTTCTGCACCCACTGCAGAACGGCGTCCTGTGCCCCACGGCTGGGCTGCTGTGGTTTTGCCCGCACCTCTCTCTAGCCTGCCCCGGGCCTCAGGCTGGGGCGCGGAAGTCAGCTGGAGCCTGCTGGGAGCCCGGGACCCGAGGGGTGTTGCACACCCAGAGCCGTCTTCCTGGGGACAAGTCAGCCTTGTTGATGGTGGCCCACTGTTTTGGGGGACCCTGCCATCTGGCCTCTCCCTGTCTTTCCTTCAGGCGCATACTGCCTGTTGCCCCATAGTCCCCACCGTCTGAGTCCTAGGGACTGGTAGAAGCTGGGTGCCGCTCTTTCCAGAGGGTCTCCCTTTGTGGCTGTCCCGTGAGAAGTTCTCATCGGAGGGGTCTGCTCTGCTCTCCCCTATTGGCCAGGTCTTCCCCTCTTTCTGAGAGACTCGTGCTGACTCCGTGGGCACCCCCATCCATGGGGGCCTGGGGGCTCTCCAATGCTGGGTGCTGGCCAGCAGCATCTGGGCCGAGGTGTCCCGTGTCGCGGTCATGGGGAGGGCCGTCTGCCCCTCGTCCTGCACGCAGAACGGGAATAGGCCTTGGTGACGGGAGAGTAACCCCTTGATGTCCCCCAGGTGCTCTGCTTCCTCGCAGGGGTATCCCCTCCCCTCCCAGCCCCTTTCTTGTTAGGGACATCCGTCCCTGCTTCTGACTTCTCGTGCATGGGATGGGAGGGAGCGGCCGCCTTCAGGGCACCTTTCTTCCATCAGAGCTGTCCCCAGGGCCTTTGCTGGCTCGCATCCTGCCTTCCCAGGCTCCATCCCCAACCAGGGACTGGGACAGGCCAGTCTCGCTTCCTGTGAGAGCCTGTTCTCCCTGGCTGTCTTGTCAGGGCTCTGTCCCTTGGCTCCCAAGGACGCCTGGGCTCCAGCCTAAAGCCTCCCGTCCTTGTCTTTTCTGCACGGGGCTTAGGGAGAGCACACTGGGCTTGCTCCGCGTCTGTACGGTTTCTTCCCTGCCGCCCTGCCCGTTGGCACCCCGTGTCTGTTCTCGCTGCGCTCGGGTCTTCCGTGCCTGTTCTATTACCTGGTTGCTCTGACTGCTTCCAGACATCTTGATTTTAAACCGTCGAGCCTCAAAACAAGCAGCGAGGGGATGACTGGGATCAGCCCAGTGTGTCTTCTGTCCCTTTCAAGAGAGAAAGTAAACGTCCGTCTGCCCCCGGCTCAGATTTTATCTGGAGGCACTTCCGTGGGAGAGGAGAGCCGCGGGGCTGAGTCGGGAGTTGTTTCACCTTCAGGGCTGGACGTGAGCCAGCGCTCGGCTGCTCGTGGCCATTCAGAGAGTGCCTTGAGTGGCCATGACCTGGGCCCGGGCGGGCGGGCAGGGGTGCGTCTCTGCACGCGCAGCGTGAGGCGGCAGCGTCCCCGGCCGCCCCGGCCGGCGTGTCTGGACCAGGGCCCCAGGCGGTCGGGCGGCAGAGCGCGTGGGCAGGCAGAGGAGGACTCTGCCTCTGGTCCCGCGGGCCCTCGGGCAGCTCCTTTCAAATGCCGCCGGATGCCGTCCGCGCCCTCCTGCCCGGGTGTCCTCACACCTCCATCCCCAGGTGACGCGTGTGCGGTCCGCATTCCCACCCCAGGGGCGTCCGGGGTGCGGGCGGGGACCGCCCCCCCACCAGCCAGCCTGCTTGTCCTCTGCGCCCTGCGGGCCGCGGGTCCCGTCCCTGGGTTGGGGGAGCCGGCGGTGGAGGTGGTAGGCGTGGCGCGCGCCGGGGCGCTGCTCGCGCGCAGACGGAGCCTTCGCCTCACTCAACTGGAACATTGTTTTGCAGTGTTATATTTGTGAATAACTTTGCCTTTGGTCCTGAGGTGGATCACCAGCTGAAGGAGCGGTTTGCCAACATGAAGGAAGGTAACGCACTCTCCCCTTAACCCTGCCCTGTCGCGGTCCCCACGTGCTCGCGGCGCCCGAGGCCCGCTCGGTCCATCTGCAGAGCTGGCTGTGACCGCGGGTGTGGCCGGGTCCGTGCTGACTGCCCCCTCGTGTGGGCTGCGCGTAAGGTCCCGGCCCCAGGGCTCCGCGGACGGCAAGCATGGTGGGGCCGACTGGGCCTCCCCCCCGGGCGGATGGGGCCGGTGGGCCCAGGGGCCTTGGGGTGGGGGCCTGGCTTGCCAGCGGGCTGCGGACTATGCAGTCACGCTCACGTGTCCTGGAGGCGACGAGTAACATCTCGGTGCGCGCTCATGCTGAAGGGTTACTCACTGATGGTCTGAAGTTCGGGCTCGACCTGTGACCCCAACCTGGGGGCAGTGAGGCCACTGGGCTCGTCCCAACAGGCCTCTTCGGCTCTCTGGGTTTTCCCTGCGTTTGGGCCCTGGTTGCCCTTGTCTGCTTTCTCGTCCCCGGTGGGGAGGGGGGAAGGCCCCCTTGCCGCGCGCGTGTCTCGGACTCGACGGTCTGTGCTTTTGCTCGAGTTGGTTGGTGTGTAGGTGGGGTTGCAATTTCTTTTTTTAAAGAATTTATTTTTAAGACTATCTGACAGAGAGAGATAGCGAGAGAGAGAACATAAGCAGGGCAGAGAGAGAGGGAGAAGCAGGCTCCCCGCCGAGCAGGGAGCCCGATGTGGGGCTCGATCCCAGGACCCCGAGATCATGACCTGAGCCGAAGGCAGATGCCCAACCACTGAGCCACCCAGGCGCCCCAGGGTTGCGTTTTCTTTGTGCTCATGGAGGCTTCCAGATTTGGAATTGTGTGGGTGCACGTGTGGAGTGAGGTCCTCTACTCTATCTGACCCGAACCTTCTAGGGAAAACTTTTGAATCTTGGCAAGTAGAGACTGGAGGCTGTCGTGCTGGGCGGCAGCCTCCCGACTGGACTCCTTCCGGGGGAGCCCTCTGCTCCCTGGCTCCTCCCACGGCCCGGGGTGCACCTGAAGGTGGTGGACCGACAAGCCCTCTGCACCAGGGGTGTGTGGGCCCCGCACCCCGCGCCCGCAGCTGCCCTGCTGATGCTGCCTACGGGAGGAGCTCCCTCCAGCTCTTTTTTTTTTTTTTTTTAAGATTTTATTTATTTATTTGACAGATCACAAGCAGGCAGAGAGGCAGGCAGAGAGAGAGGAAGGGAAGCAGGCTCCCCGCTGAGCAGAGAGCCCGATGCGGGGCTCGATCCCAGGACCCTGAGATCATGACCCGAGCCGAAGGCAGAGGCCTAACCCACTGAGCCACCCAGACGCCCCCCTCCAGCTCTGTCTCAGGCAGCGCAGGTCAGGTGTCACCTTTCCCTGTGCTGTGCTGGGAACCTTTGTGTAGTTGGAATGTCAGGCAGAGAAGACCATCCAGTCTAGAAGCTTCTGAGGAGGTGGGAGGGAGCCAGCTTCATGTGAGCACTGGTTGAGGCCTGTGTTAGTGCAGGGGAGTGCTCATGTGCTCTGTGTCCAAGCACAGCAGAGCGAGCCCGGTGGGCTCCTGGAGGAAAGAGAAACACCAGCAGCTTCCTCCGGGTGTGGGTCACCCTGGGCGCCATCTGGGGCACACGGGCCGGGCCACAATGGGGCCTCCCGTCGCTCTCCCATGGACAAGGGCCGTGTCACCTGGTTGTCTGCTGTGCCTCTGGCATGTGTCCTCACTGAGCCGAGAGTCAAGGTTCTGGCTGTTTCTTCATTTTCTCCCCAGGTGGAGACAGTCTTGGAACAGTGTGGGGCCTCTGTCTAGCTGAGCTTGGGGACACACTGAATCCGAAGTTCTTGGTCATGGCCCACTGTGTTTCAGGATCAAGAGGAGCCCACTGCCTGCGGGCCGAGTCCCCCAGCCAACGGCCCAGAGCCCATGGGCTCCCCTCCTCACATGTGCCCAGGTTTAGGGCGGCCAGGCTCTGGGTCGTAGCAGGGGGTGCTGCTGTCCTCATTAGAGCTCTGGCCTCGGGTGCCCGTCCTTCTCAAGGCCCTCCTGGCATGAACATGACTGGCCTCCTCGGCCCCCAGTGTGGCGTGTCCTGCTGGAGGAGTGGGCTGCGGGCTGTGGCCTCAGTGTGGGTGTTGCCCACCTGGGCCCTGTGGTCAGCAGTACTCTTCCCGGGGCCTGGACAGGAAGCCTCAGGACGTGCCCTCGTCCTTCGCCAATCCCTGTAGCTTCTAACACAGCTGCTAAAGCCGCTGCCGGTTTTCCAGATTCTGAGATGGCCTGAATGTGACCTTGGCGCTCCCAACTCAGGAGACCTGTGCATGCCGTCTTCCCTGCCCCGTCTCAGCGGCTTCAGGCTCTAGTTCTGAGGAAGGCCAAGCGCCCTCCACATCCCTGTTCCTATGAGAGAGGGATGGGATGGGTCCCCCCACGTCCCATTACGAGACGTTTCGAGGAAGTGGAGGGCTGCCCCGCACCCGCGCAGGTGGCTGCCAGCCGCCCTCAATCCTGATAGCTTCATGGCCGTTGCGCATGGGCCTGTGTGCGGGGAGCGTGTGCACGAGGCCTGGGGTGCTCCCCGTCATTTCGTAGGGGCCGTGAGTCTCCCCCAGGAGAGAGCAGAGGGCCTCTCCACCTGTTGCTGTCCTGCTGCCCGCCCAAGGGCCTGCCTTCTGGTGGTTTCATCCTGGGCAAGGGGCCAGGTGGGCTTTTGTGGGAACAGGGCTCCTCCGCGTTTGTTGACAAACCCTGCTGGACATCTGGGCTCGTTGTCTCATGGGGTGTTGCTGTTCTGGTTCCTCTCTTGTGGTGTCCTGTGGGTGGGCTTGGGGGACCTGATGGGGCCCATACAGCCTGCGGAGCCCTGTGGTCCCCAGCCACCTGATGCGTGATCCTGTAGTGACACGCCCTCGGGCCCCTCCCAGCTCCCTTGCCATGTGGGCCATGTAGGGTGCTGTGTTCCTAGCGGGAGCCCCTGGGGGGCCCAGGATGCAGTCCACTCGGCACCACGCTCTTCAGAGGCCCTCCGGGTTTTAGGCACCCTGCGGGGCTGTTCAGCCTCCATCTGCTGAGACCTTTGATAAGGCCCCGTAGTCTCTGACCCTGGCTGCCCCCGACCTTGCACCTGGCCCAGCACCGGGTTTGTCATGGCCTTCTCCCGCCAGGGTTGGTTCTTAGGATGAGGGCTGGGTGGCTGGGTGCTCCTTGTGCGGGACGTGCTGCGGCGGGCACGCATGACTGTGTACATACATGGAAATGGGCTCAGACGGACTCTTCCAACTTCGGTGTGACATTAGTGTTTTCTTTGACTTTTCCATTTGGCTCTTTCTCCCCCACACCCAGAAGCATGGCTTCCGAGAGCGTGCGTGCACCTGTGGGTTCCTCTGCGCGTCTCTCTCTCCCTAGAACTCAGCACGTGGAGCCACTGCGGGCTGCCTGCCACCTCGCCGGGCGGCCCGGTGGTGGGAGTTCAGGGTTTGCCTTGGCCACTCAGCCTCGGCTGTGACTGGACTCGTCCGCTCAAGTACGGAGCCAGCGGAGGGGGCGCGTGTCCTCGCAGCTGGTGTCCACCTGTGGCCAGCCTGAGCCCCGGCTGGGAGCTGTGCCCAGAGCACCGTCGTCTGCGTGACCCACTCGTGGGACAGACTTCCACGGGGAAGACGCCTCCCGGCTTTGCTTTGACTTGTGGAGCGCGGACAGGACTCGGTGGTGCTGCTGTCCCCGCGCCTGCTGTGGCTGCGCCCTGCTCCGCCACCCTGTGCCCTGCGGCCACCCCACGAGCCGCGGTGACTAGTCTTATGTTGCAGGTGGCAGAATCGTGTCCTCGAAGCCCTTTGCACCTCTGAACTTTAGAATAAACAGCAGAAACTTGAGCGGTAAGAAGCTCGCGTTGCTGAGTCATTAATATATGTGACTTTAAGCATCTGCGTCGGTGCGGGGTCCGTATGCTGGTGCTCCTCACGTCGGGCTGGTCGTTCTCTGTGGGCGTCCTGTCCTGGGGGGATGGGGGCTCAGCCGCAGCCCTGGCCACACCCCCTTGGTGCCACGAGCCCCCCAGTCCTGACAGCCGCAGGCATTCCCCGACACGGCCCCGTGTCCCCAGCGGGGAGAGTGGCTCTGTGTGGAACTCAGAGGGGCAGGTGTGCCGAGCCCTTTGAGTTCCTGTTGTGACTGGCCTGAGCAGGCAGTGGCTGCTCCGTCCCTGCTCAGGAGGGACTGGGTCGGGCTGCACAGTCCTCGGGGGCTTGGGACTCCTGGGGGGCTGGTGGGAGCTGCTGGCTCCACATTGTTCTGAGTCATCCTGCAAGTGCTCTCCGATGCCACCCGCCCCGCGCTTGTCCCTGTTTTCCTCGGACAAGCCCCTGGCGTGGCTCTGCAGCCTCCCTCACTCAGCCGCGTGCCGGCAGCCAGCCGCCCCCTGGCGGGCGGTTGGGACAGGCTCTGCCCCTTCCTGCCTCACCGGGGTCTCTCTGGACCGGAGGGAGATGCACCGAGGGCGCGCTCACCCCAGGCACAGGAGGGGCCCTAACTGTAGCCCCTTGTGCGCAGACATTGGCACCATCATGCGGGTCGTGGAACTCTCGCCCCTGAAGGGCTCAGTGTCCTGGACGGGGAAGCCGGTCTCCTACTACCTGCACACCATCGACCGCACCATAGTGAGTGCCCCGTGGGGCTGGGGTGGGAGGCCTGGCCAGCCGGCCCTCAGTATGGGTGGAAGTGGGTCAGGAGGCTGGAGACCCTGGTCTGTCTCGCCTTTGTCCTCAGCCCTCGTGGGGGGCAGACCTCGTCCACGAGGACTCGTGGGACAGCGGCTCTGCCTTGGAGCCCGAGGCCACCGGTGCCCTGCCAGGCCTGCCGTGTGGCTGCCGGCCCATGTGGGATGGCTGTGCAGGGTCTGCATGGCCTACACGGGGGGAGCCCTGAGCCCGGCGGGTGCCCTGCTAGCCACCCATCTGGGAGATGCCCCACAGCGCTTTGCCGGACGCGGTGTCTGGGTGCCCAGGCTGTTGCTCTCACCCTTGACAGGGATTGGGACCGGCTTCTCATGAGACTTTGTCTTGTCTTGTCTTTTTGTGTTTTCAGCTTGAAAACTATTTTTCTAGTCTGAAAAATCCAAAACTCAGGGTAAGCGTGTGTTTTCTGTTTGCCTTCACATTGTGTGTGCACTGCTGGTGGGGGTGTGCCAGCTGGGAGGGGCCGTCGGGGCAGGGGCGGGTCTCAGTGCCAGGGACCAGGGACCCCGGGCGCATACCTGCCTCATCTTCAGCAGCCCCATGGCCACAGCTCTTGCTCACGTTTCTGGGCAATGGGTCAAATGAGTCTCTGAAATGGGGTTTGGCGGCATGGTGGGCTGTGCCCAAGTGCAGGGTGGAGAGCAGCCCTCGTGCTGTCCCAGTCTGAGGCCCGAGCCACAGAGGGGCCAGAACGTTCCAAGCTGCCATCCAAGGGGAGTCGGGATCCTTGCGCCCACGTCCCTCCAGTGCCCTCGCGGCCGCTGTTCATCTGCTTCCAGAGTCGGTGCTGTCTGGGCACGAGTTTTTCTATTTGCTGACTCAGATAAGTATCCAAGGCGGAGAGCCCCCGGCTCCGAAAATGGCCGCTCTGGCCGCCAGGGGCTCCACGCCCTGCCTACTATATTGAGGGCACTTGGGTCGTAACGTGCTGACCAGTGCCCTTGGCCCCTGGAACAGGTGGTCACCATCCTTCCTCTTAACGCGGTGCGGCCAGGAGTCCTCACTGGGGAGGACCACGCTGTAGTGCACACACCCCCTCGGCGTGCAGAGCGTGCCCCCAGCAGGAGGGAAGCTGCGGCCGGGAGGCTTCTCCCACCCCAGCACCAGGGTCCTGCGCCGTCCACGGTTGGAAGGCCGCCTGCTTTCTGACGGAGCCCTTGGGGGCACGTGCCCACGCATGCCGTCGGGCTCCTCTGCGCCTCTGTGCCCTTGCGTGTGCGGAGGCGGGCAGAGCTCGGGCTGGCGAACGCCACGAGCCGGCCCTGCCGCAGACACAGCCACACTTGTTTTCCAGGAGGAGCAAGAGGCAGCTCGGCGGCGGCAGCAGCGGGAAAGCAAGAGCGCCACCACCACTCCCACCAAGGGGCCCGAGAGCAAGGCTGCCGCGCCTGCGGACGCCCCGATGGTGAGTGTGTGCCCCGCGCCCCACGGAGGGAGGGCTCGCGTGGCCCGATGGACCAGCCAGTGCTCCCCTGACGGCCCTGCCCCCATCTGCCAGGATTCGGGGGCCGAGGAAGAAAAAGCTGGGGCAACCACCATCAAAAAGCCGTCCCCCTCCAAAGCCCGGAAGAAGAAGCTGAACAAGAAGGGGCGGAAGATGGCCGGCCGGAAGCGTGGGCGCCCCAAGAAGATGAGCGCTGCGAACCCCGAGCGCAAGCCCAAGAAGAGCCAAACCGCACTGGACCTCCTGCACGCCCAGGCCGCGCCGCAGACGGCAGCGCCCTCGCCGCAGGGTGAGCCGGCCGTGGGTGGACCCCTGGGGCATGCCGTCGGCCCGTCCCGGCGCCCCTGTGTCTCTCTGCCTCGGTGCGGCAAGTGGGGTCCCTCTCCTGTCCACTGAGGCGGTGAGAGGGGCAGAGGTCGCCGTGATGGCGTCAGGTGCCGTGTGGCTGGTGCCTGCCTTCCAGACCCTGCTAGGGGCACACGGCATCCTCACGGCCATGTGCACTGGGGTGGGCTCCCTGAGAGCGTGCCCCGGTGGGGGCCTTCCCATCATCCTACCCCCAGGCTCTGGGCTCCCCTGGCCTCCCATCCTGGGCTCTAATGACAGACTGCACACGAGGGACACGGCTCACGGGGACATCTTGGATCCCGCGGGGCTTTGACTCCACTTCTCAAAGCACGGCGACACGGTGTCTGGTCCCCCGTTTAGTCTTGGTGTGAGCAAGCTGGCCGGTTCCCTGGAGCAGACCTGTGGAAGCCCCCCAGGCGCGCCGGCCTGCCGCTGACACGTGGCCGCTCTGTCTCCTACAGATGTGTACAAGTCACCTCATAGCCCGTTTTACCAGCTACCTCCCAGCGTGCAGCGGCACCCTCCCGACCAGCTGCTGCTGGCTCCCACCCCACCCGCACTGCAGAAGCTGCTAGGTGAGCTGCCCATGGACCCTGCAGGCCTGCAGGGGTGGGGGGAGGTCTGCCGGCCTCCAGACCAGAGTCACACGGGCTCGGGGCTGGCGTGATCTCCCTAGCACGTGGGACGCCCCGAGAGAACCACCCAGCCCCACCCCGTGTCTGCTGCATGGGGTGGGGAGGGCCGTGTCGGGTGAGCTTGGTGCCCAGTGTCGCTGAGCCGAGTGCACACAGACTCACCCTGCTGAGAAAGATCAAGCAGCTGCTTATCTCTGAAAATCGGGTGAAAGAAACCCTTTTTCACCTTTTGGGAGCTGCCGGTTTTCTCAGTTCAACATCAGTAACCTGCGTTTCCCTAAGCAAACAGGCACCCACGTGGTGTCGGAGGGCAGAAGGCATGGGGCGGCGCTGGCAGGAGCTGTGAGGGGTGCCCAGGTGGGGACCAAAGGCCCCGGCGTGATGGTGGGCGGTGAGACAGACACCGCAGCAGCCACTGGGGTTGGCAGCCGCCATGACGGGTTTCTGAAGGGCGGTCCTCCTCCTTCCTGCCGGCCTCGGGGGCTCGTGTGTGCTAAGCTGCATACTTGACCCTTGTAGAGTCCTTCAAGATTCAGTACTTGCAGTTCTTGGCCTACACCAAGACCGCCCAGTATAAGGCCAGCCTGCAGCAGCTGCTGGACCAGGAGAAGGTGAGCCCTGCCCTGTGCCCCCACCTGCTGGCCCCCAGAAGGCGCCTTGGCCCTAGGAGAAGCGGCAGTCCCTTCAAGGGCCCGTGCACTGTCCCTGCTGGCTCCAGAGAGGCTGTGGGAGTCTCGCGTAACCAGTGAGAATGGCTGAGGGTCATCGGCCTTCTGGGCTGGGGCACGTCCGGCCCTTTGTGGGAGGGGACGTGGCGGGGACAGGGCCTTGCCGTCACCTTGCCGCGTCCCCCAGGAGAAGAACGCCCGGTTGCTGGGTGCCGCGCAGCAGCTGTTTGGCCACTGCCAGGCCCAGAAGGAGGAGATCAAGAGGCTCTTCCAGCAGAAGCTGGACGAGGTGGGGTGCTGGGACCATGCCCGCCGCTGGGCCCCCCGGGGCGGGATGCGGGCGCGGGGGCGGGGTGCCGAGGTTCCTGGTGTTTGGACTTCCCGTGTCTGCTGATAAAGGGCGTGGAGTGTACATAGTCAGAGCGCTGCCGGTGTGGGTTCGTGCCCTGGGGTCGTCCTTGTCCCTTCTCTGGGCCACCATAGGTCCTCTCTGCGACTGCCATCGGCCGCCAACCCAGCCCACCCCTTCCTGCCCCCAGACAGCCCCCAGCCCTGTCCCCTGCCCTCAGCCTGCCGCTGCACGCTCCAGCCTGAGAGCCCACCTCTGCTGTCGTGTGTCCGCAGCTGGGAGTGAAGGCGCTGACCTACAACGACCTGATCCAGGCGCAGAAGGAGATCTCGGCCCATAACCAGCAGCTGCGGGAGCAGACGGAGCAGCTGCAGAAGGACAACGGGGAGCTGCGGACGCAGAGCCTGCGGCTGGTGGGGGCAGGGGCATGCGGGCGGCGGGGCCGGGGCACCCGGATGGAGAGGGTCCAGGCATCCTTCTCAAGGACCAGTTTGCCATGACCCCCTAGTCTGCAGCGGGCCGTTTCAGGACCCCCCGCCGCCAGCCTGCCCACACCCCCAGTGCGTTCCTTTCCTGGGCTCTCAGAGCACCCTGGAGCCCACGGGGCCCACGACCCTTCCAAAGGCTCGTATGCTTTCACTCGGAGCTTTCCAGGTACCGAGACTTTGATACCCTTCTGGCACTCCTGCAGCCCCATGCCGGTCTCTTTGACAAGCCCTAGGGCCAGGGGGCACATCTCCTGGGACCTCACTGCCCTGGAGACCAGGGCACGCTTGCTGGGCGTGCAGGAGCATCACTTCTGATAGGGCCTTTCTGTCCCATTCTGTGGCACCCTCGCTTGCTCCCCGTGGGCGTGCCTACCAGGGAGCTCCGGTTTCTACCCTGGGCTGCCTCCCAGCCCGGCCTTCTCTTGGCGGGTTCCCTTTCCAGACACACAGGTGTTCAGAGACGCCTGCCCAGACATCGGCTGGGTCTCCCTTCAGAGCCCAGGGTTTGCCCTCTGCCGGGCGGACAGGGGCCCCCCCAATAGCGGCGCGTGCTCCGCGACAAGGGTCTGCCCGGCCGGGGCTCACAACAATGACCTCCTCATCCCCACAGCTCAAGGCTCGGTGTGAGGAGCTGAAGCTGGACTGGTCCACGCTGTCCCTGGAGAACCTGCTGAAGGAGAAGCAGGCCCTGAGGACCCAGATCTCCGAGAAGCAGAGGCACTGTCTGGAGCTGCAGGTGGGGGCGAGCGCCGCGGAGGGCCCCTGCACTCCCGGGGCAGTGCTGCCGGCCGCCCCCGCCGGGCTGTCCTGCTCCCGGGCCAGGCCGTCTGTCGTGGTATTGGGAAGCAGCGTGGACGTCCTGCGTCTGGCCCTCGAAGGGGAGCAGAGGGCTTGGCAGCCGAGGGGCCCTGCTTGCTCCAAGGCGTCTCAGGCTCCTTGGAAACCCAGCATTTCCCCAGTGCCCCTTAGTGAGTCATTCGTGAAGCCGCTGTGAGGAGACTGGTGTTTGCGCAGGAAATCCCGGTAGCTGGCCCCTTCTGCTGAGAAGGGTAGTGTGTGTGTAGGTCCGGGGGGAAACAGGGCAGGAAGGAAGGAGAAATGGACGGGTCTGTCTCCTGTCCCAGTTTCCCGGAGTTGGCCGGCTGAGCGTGTAGCCTTCCAGTGACCGCAGGACCATAGCACGGTGTGTGACATGGGCATCAGTGGCACGTGCAAGCTCCCTTTTTTTTTTTTTTTTTAAGATTTTATTTATTTATTTGACAGACAGAGATCACAAGCAGGCAGAGAGGCAGGCAGAGAGAGAGGAAGGGAAGCAGGCTCCCTGCCGAGCAGAGAGCCCGATGCGGGGCTCGATCCCAGGACTCCGAGATCACGATCCGAGCCGAAGGCAGAGGCTTTAACCCACTGAGCCACCCAGGCGGCCCGCAAGCTCCCTGTTTGCAAGGCCGTGGCCCCCTTGGGCTGGCGTCTGCCCAGCCTGGCTCCAGCGCTCACTGAAGCTCTCCTGGTCACCAGCCCTCACGGTCTTCTGAGCGTTGTTTTGTTACAAAATGACGCCGCAATGAATTGTTGCGCACGGAAGACTCCGGTTAAGGATGTTTCTTAAAGACCTGCTCCCCAGAGCGGGTCTATGAGTGGTGTGAGGTCCCGGGGTCCAGGCCACCCACCCTCTGAAGGGCCGTGACTCAGGGGAGCCCATCACAGAGGAGGCTTGCCGACCCCGTTGGCCCAGCCAGGCCTCGCTTCTGCGCTCTCGTGCGTGAGCGGCCATTAGGCTGCCGATCCCTCTGTGGAGTAATGGCACGTTTGTGAGGAGCGAGCCACAAAGCAGAGAAACCAGAGAGAAAATGCCCAGTGCCCCGCGCAGCAGCAGGGAAGCCCAGAGCCAGGGTTTCTCGCCGCCAGCGGATACATAGGCTCCTTCAGCACGGACAGGGTCACCGTTCACTGTTCCTGTCCCCCAAGCGCACGTCGGAACACCCTGGACATCAGCCGTTCTGTCTGGCGGCCCTGGAGCTTCCTGCCCTGTGCCGGGCAGTTGGCTTCCGCGTCACCCCAAAGCCGGTCTGCGTCCTCGCAGGCGCTCCGGGGGTGCGCCCGTTTGCGGTGGCGCGGTGGCTGGGTGTGGCGCGTCCGGCCGGGCCTCGGGCCCTGGGCCAAGCAGCAGGCCTGAACCTTTCCCCGCCCGGCAGATCAGCATCGTGGAGCTGGAGAAGAACCAGCGGCGGCAGGAGCTTCTGCAGCTGAAGTCGTGCGCGCCGCCCGATGATGGCCTGTCGGCGCACTTGCGCGGGAAGGGCGCCCTGGGCCGGGAGCTGGAGGCTGAGCCCGGCCGTCTGCACCTCGACCTGGACGGCCCCAAGTTCTCGCTACCCCACTTGAGCAGTGCTAGCCCAGAGCTCTCCATGAACGGCCACGTGGCCGGCTACGAGGTGTGTGGTGCGCTGAGCCGGCCCTCATCCAAGCAGAACACGCCCCAGTACCTGGCCTCCCCGCTGGACCAGGATGTCGTGCCCTGCACCCCCAGCCACGGTGGCCGGCCGCGGCTTGAGAAGATGGCGGGCCTGGCCTTGCCCGACTACACCCGGCTCTCCCCGGCCAAGCTGGTGCTCAGGCGGCACCTGAGCCAGGACCACGCGGCCGGCGGCAAGCCCGTGGCCGGCGAGGTGCACCCACGGTGAGTCCGCTCTGGTGCCCAGGGGGCCACCTTGGGGTCTGGTGAGCCAGCACTCGGTGGTCTGGGAGAGACCCCGGGGTGTGCACTGAGCCCGGGCCACTGGCTCTAGACGCAGACCCGAGGCCGCGGGCACCCCCAGAGGAGGAACCAGGGCTGTGTCTTGTTCCAGAGCTGAGCACGCCAAGGAGAACGGCCTTCCGTACCAGAGCCCTGGCGTCGCCAACGGTATCAAGCTGAGCCCTCAGGACCCGCGACCGTCATCCCCCGCGGCCTTACAGATGACAGGGGAGAGGGGCAGCGAGAAGGTGAGAGCAGGACCCATGTCATGGAGGGTGCCTGGTGGGTGTCCCGAGCTAGGCCGTTAGGAGAGGCCCTCCAGGCAAGGGCCAGGCGGGGGGCCTGGGATGAGCCTGGGACGCGGTGCCTCAGCGGAGCCCCCGTGGGGGGCCATTGCCCATAGAGACGGAAGGGAGAGTAGAAAGTCTGTGGGGAAGTAATGGGGGGGAGGTCCCTGGGATTTTAGGAGGAGGAACTGTGTCTCGGGACAAGGGACCCTCTCGTGCTGGGGCCGGGGGTTGGGGGTGGGGACGTCCCCGTGGTCTTTGGGTGGTGCTGGTGGCCTGGCGCGACTGGCCAGCAGGAGCGAATCCGGGCTGGTGGTTGTGTGTGCAGGGTGTGAAGGAGCGCGCCTATGCCAGCAGTGGGGAGGCCATCACCAGCCTGCCCGTCAGCATCCCGCTCAGTACCGTGCAGCCGAGCAAACTGCCCGTCAGCATCCCCCTGGCCAGCGTGGTGCTGCCCAGCCGTGCCGAGAAGGTGGTGAGTGCGCGCCGGGCGGGGGCAGTGTCGGTCCCGGGTGACTGGCCCGGGCCCTTGGGCTCCGCATGTGATGTGTAGACGAAGAGGGGGTCTCGGCTGGTTTTTTTCCCTGTGAGACCTACTTTTTGTTGAATGGCCTGCTGATGAGTGTGGCGTACCGCGACACCGGAGACAGAGCCCCAGAATGCAGGGTTGGTTACAGGAATATTTTCCCATTTTCATCTCCCGATTTTTTTGTGGAGGGTGGTATGTTTGGGTGGAGACAGAATCAAACTCTGGATTCAGTAGAAGCGTGAAGCCCCACTCTCCTCGTCCTGTCTCACATGTGGGCCCCCGTGGGGGCTCCATCTTGCGTGACGTGGGCTCAGCTCTGTGCGAGTGGGGACATGATTCACGTTCCGTCCGCTTGGCTGACGTGCACCTTCTAGTGGCGTTCAGTTCGTTCACTGAGTTGTGCAGCCGACACCTGTCCACAGATTGTGTCACACGCACGGACTCGCACCCCGCGTGGCCTTCTGTGTCTGGTTCCCACCCTGCGTGTCATGGGCTCGGGAGTCTGTCCCTGGGGCCGCACTGGGGGCGCCTGACTCCTGCTGGTGGCCGGGGACACTCCCCCACGTGCACAGACCATGTAGTGTTTATCTGTTCTCGTGCAGGCAGACGTGTTGTTCCCACCCGTGACTGTTACGAGTCATGGTGATGTGAATGTACGTGTACAGATATTGTGTGGGTGCGTGTCTCCATCCCATTCCACACAGGAGTGGAATCACGGTTTGGATCATAGCTGCTGTCCTTGCTCCCTTTGTCCCCAGCCTGACATTCGCTGTTAGCAGAACAGTCCTTTGGAACAGATATCTGCCCCTCCCCTTGTCAGAACCTTCTGACCGCTGCCTGTGGTGCTCAAACCGCGAGCAGGTCGCTTCCCCTTCTGTGCGCCGGCTCCCACATACCTGCCATTCTCCCTTCCTCAGGCCCTTTGCACATCCTGTGGCTCATGTCGGGGACTCCCTCCCTGCCCTTAGTCTCCAGTCCTGGCTCATCTGACAGTGTGGACTTTTTCTCCACAGAGAAGCACCCCCAGTCCTGTGTCGCAGACCCGAGAGTCCTCATCTACGCTTGAAAAGCAGACGGGCGCTAATGCCCACGGCGCGGGAGGCAAAAGTCTCGCTCCAGCTCCTGCAGGTCAGATGGCTTCTCCTACACCGGGGTCCTGCCTCCAGCCCTGCTCCCAGGGCCCAGCCCTCCCCAGCCTCTGCTGCTGCTGCTGGAAGGAGGAGGAGCCGGGACAGGCCGGGTAGAGGGGAGGCCCCCAGATCTGGCAGGCCAGGCTCTGAGCAGGCCCGTCTCCTCCTGGCCACGGGGTCAGCCCCTGTGCCCTGGGGTTAGGGGCTCTAGGCCGGGCCTTGGTTCACATCAGGAGCCTCTGGCCTGAGGCATGCTGCTGTTTCCTCCTGGAGGTCAGCTGTGGTGGGCGACGAACCCCACCTGGCTGGTGATGTCCTGGGGGGAGCAGCCTGCTCTCCATCTGGGCTCTGAGTCCCCCTCAGAGACCCCTGATCATTGCTGGCAGAGGCCCCCACAGACTACACACAGGGCCAGGTGGCACAGGGCGCCTCTGCGGCAGGGGGGTCTCTGTCCCAGCCACTCGGCCCTGGGGGGGGGGGGGGTGGGTGTGCCAGTGACACCAGGCCTGGGGGCCGGTCACTAGTTTGTCATCGCCTTTGTTAACGCAGGGAGGGCAGGGCCGCCTCTTATGTCCAGCACAGCCCTTCCTCTGGGGCGAGGAGGCCCAGGTCTGTGCAGGAGACAGGGATCTCAGTTAGGCTTCTTGTGGCTTAGGGAGCCTTCGAGGAGGGGGGGTGCACAGGCCCACTTGGAGTCGTCGGGTCCTCACACATCCAGAAATGCCTGCTCGGGTGCCCCTGGGCTGGCCCAGCCATGCCCAGTTCACGGGTGCTTGTCTCCCGTGCTCGGTGGAACCCCATGGAGGGCGGGTCCCCGGGCACAGAGCTTCATGACTAGAAGTTCCCGAAACAGCGGCGCCACCCCTGACAGAGCCCGTCCTTCCTGGCAGGCTTCCACACGGGCCCCGGGGCCGTCAGCGGGGCCCTGGCAGGCAGCCCGACCCCCCTCGCTCCCGGAGCTGAGCCCGGCGCCTTGGACGAGGTCTCGAGCTCAGGAAGCCTGTTCGCCAGCATGGGGTCCTGTGGCTCCACCCCGCAGCACCCGCCCCTGCTCCCGCAGTCCCGCGGCTCCGGTGCGGCCTCCCCCGCCCATCCGCTCTGCGCCAGCCCGCGGCTCAGCGGCGCTGCCCAAGGCCCGCTGCCTGAGGCCAACAAAGGGGACCTTCCCTCTGAGGCCGGTGTCTCAGACCCCGAGGGCGAGGCCAAGAGGAGGATCGTCTTTACCATCTCAGCTGGCGGCAGCGCCAAACAGTCGCCTCCTAGCAAACCCAGTCCTCTGCCCACGGGTGCCCGCGGGGACAGCGGCCAAGGTCATGGGCCAGACAGCCGTAAGCGGGGCAGGAGGAAGCGGGCGGCGGCCGGGACCCCCAGCCTGAGCTCTGGCGTGTCGCCCAAGCGTCGGGCCCTGCCGTCCGTTGCCGGCCTCTTCACACAGTCTTCAGGGTCCCCGCTGAACCTCAACTCGATGGTAAGTCCAGGGCCGGCTGGGGGGCAGGGACGTGGTGGGGAGGGCGGGCCGGCTCGTCTGGCCCACGCAGGTGTCTCACGTGGCGTCTCACGTTCCCAGCCTGGCCAGGATGGCAGGGCCCCAGGAGCACAGCCGGGAGGATGGCCATGGGCCACCTTCCTCCAAGGGCGGCAGGCCGGCTCTGCCGTTGCCCAGCAGCCTGAGGTCCAGGGCAGGTCTGGGCGGCGGGAACCCGAGCAAAGCCCGTGGGTGCTGGCGCTGAGGGAGCCCATTGACAGGCTTGTGCTGTGTCTGTGCTGGTCCCTCAGGTCAGCAACATTAACCAGCCTTTGGAAATCACGGCCATCTCGTCCCCCGAGAGCCTGAAGAGCTCCCCTGTCCCTTACCAGGACAACGACCAGCCGCCCGTTCTCAAGAAAGAGAAGCCCTTGAGCCAGACCAACGGGGCCCACTACTCCCCACTGACCTCGGACGAGGAGCAGGGCTCCGAGGACGAGCCGGGCAGCGCCAGGCGAGTGGGGCCGGGTGGGGTGGGCGCGGGGCGTCCACGGGCGCGGCTTCTGGAAGGAAAGGCCCTCATGATGAGGTCGCCCTCCCGGGGCAGCATCTGGCTACCGTCGGTGGGTGCCAGGGCCCTGCCCGTGGCCTGTCCGCTGCTGTCCGCAGTGCCGTGGAGCAGCCATGCTCGAGTAGGTGGTCCCCCCCGGATTGCTCACCTTTACATGGCGAGAAGCCGGTTGGGAAGGGCCTGGCGGTCCTCCCGCCTGAGACGTCACACCTAGGGCAGGCCAGCACCCTGGGCCTGGAGCCGCCAGGGCATGGGGTTGCTGTGTTGCCTCGTTCTTGGTGCGAGTGTCATTTGGTTGGAGCAGACGGGCACGCGGGCGGCCATGGCAGACAGGGGCTTGAGAGAGCGGACACTGCACGTGGGGGTGTTTGAGAGCAGTCTTCCCTCCTGACGTGGGACAGCGCTATTCCGTCGAACTCGCGTGGCCGTTGCTTGCGTGAAGAGTGCGGCCCAGTGGGTTTGGGTTTGTTCACAGAGTTGTGCAAGCATTATCAGTGTCAACTCTAGAACATTCTCACGACCCCAGAAAAAGGCCCGTATCCCTTAACACTGACTCCCCAGCCCCGGCTCCCACCCCCTCCTCTCTGTCTGTGCGGACGGGACCCCTCTGGGGCCCTCCTGGGAGTGGGGACCTGCGGGAACGGGTCCTCCTGGGTCTGGCTCCTCTCCCTGAGCCCCGTGTCCTCGGGGTCCCTCCGTGTGTGGCAGGGGTCGGGTCCCTTCCTTCCTGAGGCTGGACCGTGTTCCTGTGTGGGGACGGACTGCACACGTCGTAGTCATTCGTTACGTGCTGGTGGACGCCTGGGATGTCCGGTATTTAGCTAACAGGGTAACGCTGCTGTGAGCGCCCCTATACCGCCCTCTGTCTAAAGGTGTTTTCCGTTGGGGCCCCTGGCTGGCTCAGTCGGTTAGGTGTCCGACTTGATTTTGGCTCAGGTCAGGGTCTCAGGGTCCCGCGTCAGGCTCTGTGCTCCGCGTGAGGTCTGCGGGAAGGCTAGCTCTCCTCCCTCTGCCCCTCCCCTGCTCATGCACCACGCGCGCCTGCGCTCTCTTGCTTTTCTCAAATAAACGAGTGAGTCTTGAAAAAAAGAGAAAAATATTTTCAGTCTCCCAGGTGTGGAACCGCTGGGCCAGACGGTGACTCCGTGTTTAATATTCCGAGGAACCTTCCACAGCAGCCGTCCTCACGTGCCCCGTCGGCGGGAGGGAGCCAGTGTTGCCACGCTCTCCCGGCATCTGTTACTGTCTGGTTTTATTTTGTAATGTAATAGCCGTTCCCATGGGTTTGGGGGGTCTCACTGGCGCTCTGAGCGGGGGTGTGGAGCGTCTGCTCGTGGCTCACGGCCGTGCGTGTGTGTCTGTGGAGAGATGTCGTTCCGGTCCTGCGTTGTTGTTGGGCTGTAGGAGTTCTCTCGTGTGTAGACAGGCTCTCTCTTATCTGATGTCTGCTCCATGAATGTCCTCGGGTCTCTGGGTCTGTCACCTCACGTTCTCGCAGGTGTCCGAAGGACAGGAGTGTTGCGTCTTGCTCCGGTCTCGTTTCTCTCCGTCGTCTTTCATTGCCCGCGCCTTCGGTGGCTGGTCTAGGCTCGTTCGTCTTGTTCCTCTTATGCAGACGTAAATTACGTTTTTAAAAGTTTTACACTCGAGTGCTTTTCTTTCTTTTTTTTTTTTTTAAAGATTTTATTTATTTATTTGACAGAGATCACAAGTAGACAGAGAGGCAGGCAGAGAGCGGGGGGGGGGGGGGAAGCAGGCTCCCCGCTGAGCAGAGAGCCCGATGCAGGGCTCGATCCCAGGACGCTGGGACCACGACGTGAGCCAAAGGGAGAGCCTCAACCCACTGAGCCCCCCAGGCGCCCTCAAGTGCTTTTCTTTTGTGTTAGGAATGTCCAGCCTCTCTGTTTCCAAATTCTTTGGGGGCAGTTTTCTTGTGTTTCTGGAGGTCACAGTGTTCTTTGGGACGCACCGTGGAAGTATGGGCACCTAGCGTGTACTGTTTTGTGGTTCTGGCATGTGCCACGCGCTCCATGTCACGTGGGTGACATGCCATTGTTGACGTGGTGCCTGGAGCTATTGTGAGCCCCAGGGGCTTGACACAGAGGTGGCCCCAGACTTTGGGCGTCTCTCTGTGTTGCGATGTGACGCCCCCGTTCCCGAGCTTGGCCTCGTCCATCTCCTGCGGTCAGGATCCTGCTCCACACCAGGGGCTCGGGGACTCTGCCCGGCAGCCACAGTCCCCTCTAGAGAGGTCTGCGGGCAGGTGGGCTGGGCAGTGAGTGTGCAAATGGATTTCAAACGTCCAGCGTCTGTTGTTTCCTTGATAGAATCGAGAGGAGAATCGCCACCATCTCCTTGGAGAGCAGGTCTCCCCCGAAACCCCTGGAGAGCGGTGAGTGGTCACGTGCCCTTCCTTGGAACTCCCAGGCTCAAGGTGACCTGGCCCCAGGGTGTGGCCTCAACCCTCAGGACCAACCACGCTGGGCTTCTAGAATTGTCTCCGGGTGATGTCAAATGCCACCCGTGTCCCCATGACGGCTGGTCTCGATACTGCCGGGTGGCGGTCCGTCCCCTGCTGGTCGAACTGGGCCAGCGTCTGATGCTCTCTGCGAGCACGCCAATGCCCCTCGGCCCGCCTGCAGACGCTCTGGTCTCTGGCTCCCCATCCTGTCCCACCCTCGCCCCGCTCCGCTGCCTGATCCCCCAGCAGAGGCACGTGTGGACCAGAGCACACTTCCCTCGGACGGGAGGGGGTGGCTCTGAGCCCCGGGCCTCACCGGCTCTGGTTCTCGTCAGGTGGAGGCCTGACCGGGAGGAAGCCGGCGCCTGCCAGTGAGCCCGCCCACAGCAGCAAGTGGAAATCCACCTTCTCGCCCATCTCCGACCTCGGCCTGGCCAAGTGCGCCGACAGCCCGCTGCAGGCCAGCTCCGCCCTGAGCCAGAACTCCCTGTTCGCTTTCCGGCCGCCCCTAGAGGAGCCTGGCCTGGCCGATGCCAAGCTGGCTGCCCACCCGAGGAAGGGCTTTCCCAGTGCCCTGGCGGGGGCCGGGGGACTGAGCCCCAGCAGCAACCCTCCCAACGGCTTCGCCTTCAGCGGGGGCCTGACCGCCGACCTCAGTTTACACAGCTTCAGCGATGGTGCTTCTCTCTCCCACAAGGTCCCGGAGGCGGCCAGCCTGAGTGGCCCCCTGAGCTTTCCCACCCCACGGGGCAAGGAGGGCGCCACCGCAGAGCCCGGCACCTTTGTGAACAAGAGGCAGCTGGACGGACTGAGTGGCCCCAAGGGCAGAGAGCCGGGCGAGCCAGGCCTGCCGGCGTGTGGGCCCCCAGACAAGGCCTCGCTGACGCACAGCAAGCCGGGCAAGGGCCGGGACCGTGAGCCCGACTTGAAGAACGGCCACAACCTCTTCATTTCTGCCGCCGCTGTGCCTCCCGGGGGCCTTCTCAGCGGCCCGGGCCTCGCCACAGCGGCGCCCTCGACGGTCAGCGCGGCTCCCTCCGCCCAGACGCACCGCCCCTTCCTGGGCACATTTGCCCCTGGCCCACAGTTCGCCCTGGGCCCCATGTCCCTGCAGGCCAGCCTGGGCTCGTCCGTGCTGCAGTCCCTGTTCAGCTCCGTACCGGCCGCTGCTGGCCTGGTGCACGTCTCGTCCGCCGCGACCAGACTGACCAACTCGCACGCCATGGGCAGCTTCTCCTCTGGGGTGGCAGGCGGCGCAGTTGGAGGTAGGCAGACGCGCGCCTCCCTCGTCTGAATCACGGGTCCTGCGGGCCACACGCCGTCGCCGTCCCGGACCATGGGGCTAATGACAACTGCTTTACAGGTTCCCTTGCAGGGCCCCCTAAGGGGCGAGAGGCTGCGCCCACCTGCCCCCCGGGGGCCACTTTGCACCTGCCACCTTGCTCCTTTTCATGAGACGCAGATGTGCCTGTGGTGTGGGCAGCGCACTCGCGCGTGAGTCGGCCTGCGCCAGGCTCTCTGGTTGTGACGGCGTCCCTTGTACCTTCAGGAGAGCTGGCGCCACAGCTAGGGCTTGGTTTCCTCCCCGTGGAGGTCGTCTGTCCCACCCGACACAGCCCACGGGCTCTGGGCCGCTTTGGGGGCTGTTGCTGGGCCAGAGTGAGGGGCCACAGCAGCTGCTGTGTGGGGGCACCGTGGAGGGGGGGCCGGGCCTCCGAGGCTGACTCCTTGCTGGGCGCAGGTGGGTCCTGGGCTGGGAGCCTGGGGGGCGTGCCCGCAGGGGCGCGGCCCAGCACTGGCCTGCAGGGGAGTCGCACCTGGCCGCCCGCGCCCTGCTGCTTGCTGCTTTGCCCCTGCCCTTGCGACGCCCACGGAGCTGCGGCCGCTGTCTGCTTCCCCGTTGTTGTGTCTCTCTGCGCTTGGCCGGACACTGCCCACCTGTTGAAGCTGAGTTTTTCTCTCCTGTTTGCAGGTGTCTTTAACCACGCGGTGCCTTCCGCCTCCGCTCATCCGTTGGGAGCCAGTTTCGGCAGCGGGGCTGCGTGTCGCAGCGGCACGCTGGGCTTAACCGCGCTGCAGGCGGTGGCTGGCGCCCCCGCGTCTTCCTTTCAGGCCCCGCCCCCGCCCCCGCAGGGGCAGCCCGCCCTGCCCGCACCCCCTCCCCCTAACGCTGCCTTGCCTCCTGCCCCTGCGCTGCTTCCGGCTAACTCTGAGCCCGTGCTCCTGCAGAGCCTCGCGTCCCTCCCGGCTAACCAGGCTTTCTTACCCGCCTCCTCTGCCGCCTCTCTGCAGCCTGCTAACGCCTCTCTGTCCATCAAGCTCGCCTCCCTCCCGCACAAGGCCCCCCGCCCCTCCTTCACGGTGCACCACCAGCCCCTGCCCGGGCTGGCCCTGGCCCAGGCCGCGCCCGTGATCCCGCAGGCCAGCTCCACGGGGCCGTCTGCCGTGTGGGTTTCCCTTGGCATGCCGCCTCCGTATGCCGCGCGCCTTGCGGGGGTTAAGCCGAGATAAAGACCTTGCTTAGCTAGCCGTTCATATTCTGTAAGGTAAGGCTAGAGCCCAACCAGGGGGCCCGTACGAGACCCTGAACTATCTGTCCTTCCTTCCGCAGAGAGTGGATGGGCCCAGGGGACCCAGGCTGTTCTGCCTTGGGTGGAGACGGTTGGTTCTGAGAGTGCAAGGGAAGACAGAGCGCAGGGAGGCGAGGGAAGCTGGGCGGCCAGGCAGGGCCGGCCGTGCGTTCTGGCCTACCGGGCGGCTGAGCAGCCACTGTGGGGCTCCAGGGGATGGCCGGTTCCCGCCACCCGGCCCAGCCCTTTATGGCAAGCCCACCTGGGGCCCTGCCCAGCAGAAGTGGCCGGGAGGAGGTGGAGGAGGCCTGTAGCCTGGCCCGTTTAGCTGGATGGACCCTGCGATCGTTGCCCTCAGGCTTCATGTCTGTGGCTGCGGGGGACCAGGGCCCCCCAGAACAGCTCAGAGCTCAGCTTTGCTGTTGGTCTGCTCCAGGGCCCCCCGCAGCCTGTCTCCCCGAATGCACCATTAGGGCTTTAGGAAAAGGCCGCGCGTGGAGGGTTGTCCAAACCCGGTGCTTGTGCCTGGGGCTCCCGAGCTTGAGGCCCGTGCCTGCAGGCCCCAGGAGCCAGCGTGCGCAGGGCCGCAAGGGGCCAGCCGCAGAGGGACAGCCTTGTCGTGATGCACAGCTCCTGCCGCTCGTGGGGGTGTGGCCTGTGCTTGGTCGTGCGTGGAGTCAGCGCAGGGCAGCATAGGAAGGGCCCGTCTTTGGAAGTGGGTGGAAGTTTGGCATGAGGCCGTCTGGGGGTTTTGGCTGGCCACGTGTGGGTGTTAGAGAGCGAGGCCCTGGTACGGCTGCCTGGCTCCAGCTGCTGCTTAGTGTCCCTGGGGACATCCCTGGGGCCAAGGACTCAAGGAAAGGAAGCTGGGCGCTAATAGGGCACTGGGGCCGGGCCGTTCTCCGCCGTCTGCCGCGTGTTTATGTGCAAACAGGCGTGGGACCGCCGGAGTCTGATGGCCTCCCAGTCAGGGCGCAGGTCGGTGGACAGCCTTACCTGAGGTCTGGGGACAGGCTGTGCCACAGTCCTCTTGGAAAAGCCCAGAAGGCAGAGCGGCTTTGGTGCGTGCGGGGGGGTCTCACACCATCAGAGAAGGTGCGTGGCCGGGACTGGCTTTGAAGAGCTCCGAGGTGTGCGTGTGGCAGCTCATGGGTATCAGGCTCCTGGGCCTGGCCCGCGGTGGGCCACCGCCTTCTGTTGCCCTGCCCCGTGGCTGCCACGGGAGGTCTCCGTGGGCTGGACTGCGAGCAGGGCCTGGCGTGTGGCCAGGGAGGGCCTTGGTGTCCAGGCTCCTGGTGGGGAGAGGGGAGGACGGGGACCTGCTGCCTCTGAGTGGACCAGGGGCGTGGCACCAGGGGTCCCCGCCAGGAGAGGCGGGGCCTGCAGCAACCATGTTCCGTCCGACCGTCTGTCTGTCTGTCTATAGAAGGCTTTGGTTCCCTGGCCTGGGGGAAGGTCCGGGCTCCCCTGCGTGGGATGCTGACGCTGTGCTGCCTTTCCTCCCTCGCGGATCTCCGCAGGTAACTAGGATTTCTACCTCAACCGCGAGACCTATGCAAGGCCGGCCCGGCCGGCGGCCCCAGGACGGCGAGGACGGACCGCAGACGGGGACGAGGCTCTACTGTGAATCCGCGCTGTGCAGACCCGCAGAGGCGCTGGGGCCCGGCTGCGGCTCATGCTGTCGATAGTTTTAGATAAAGTATTTATCGTTTTTTAAAAAGTATAAACAACTCTGACTTATTTTACTCCACCGAAGTCGTAAGGCGACCCGTTGAGAAGTGTAAGTACTGTGTGTGAGAGGACCTACCTACCGACGTCCGAAGGACTGCCCGCCGCCGCGCCGGCCGCCGTCCCGGTGCTATCTCCACGCGGGCCTTGGCCCGCTCGCCCTCTTGGTGCTGACTGGAGGTTGACCGACGCCAAACCAGGCCACGAGGCGCCTGCCCTATTTATTCCCGCCGCTCTTCCTATACCAAAGGCACGGCCGTCTCCAGGCAGAGGGTGGCTGGCTCTGTCGTGACATTCCTCAGAAGAGGCCCTGTCCCCGAGGGGCCCCCGCCCCCGCCCCATCACTGTGAACGGCTCCTGCAGACTGGTGGCCGCTCGGGCTGGCGTCGGTGCCTTTGGCATAGGAACGGCCGGCGGGCGCGGGCCCGGTCAGAGCCTCCCCGGTCGTGCGCGGTGCGTCTGAGTGGTGCTTGAGGAAGGGCTGGTACCCGACTCCCGGCGGCAGCGGGCCCGGTGCCGCAAGTGCATTTACTTTGGTTCGGCTCGGCTCGGGCTCCCCCCGCGGTCCGCCGGAGCGTGCGGCGAACTCCCGGCATGGGCGCTGGGCAGTCACGGGGGCCTGGGCTGTCTGTACAGAAGAGAGTCACGCCGAGGAGTGACAGTATTTTATAGAGATGTGATGAAAATTTATAAATTTCATAGACTTGACTTCATATATTTTTAGATTGTATAATGCACAGTAAACTAAAGAAGAAAAAAGTGAGGGGAAAACCTTTCTATTTATTCAAGTGCACACAGTGGCATGGGCCCAGGGCCGGCCCTCCGCCCCCGACTGCATGCTGGCGGTTCCTGGGGCGGATAGCTCAGCCCCGCGCCCTGCCTAAGGCCCTCTGGCCCATCGTGCTGCTCCGCTGCCACCCCACCCGCCCTGCAGCCGATGGGACGGTGCCTGGGAGTGAAGGTGCTGAGGGGCGGGCGGCCAGGGCAGAGCTGGGAGAGCTGTCCAGATGCTTCCAGAAGGTGCCAGCTGGGTTCTCCAGCCCCTCCAGCGTAGCAGGCTGACCAGTGTCATGTCTGTGCGCAGTCTTCAAAAGGGTGCGTCCAGAAGTCCCCAGGCCCCTGAAAGGGTGAACGTCAGCCAAGGTCCTGGCAGGGGGCCCTGGACCCCAAGATGGGTGCTTTAGGAAGGGCTGAGCTGGTGAGGTAGGAGCCCTGTTCTCAGGTGCTTGCACCCACCAAGGAACACCGGGAACTTGCCTCTTTCCCAGAGGTAGGCTGTGCATCGCGGGTGGGCCCTGAGCTCCTGCCTGGGGAGGGTCAGCGCACCGGGCCGGCCCGGCCCTGCTTCCTCCTGATCCCCACTCCTGAGGGGCGGGCAGACGCCTTCAGGCCACTACAGGGCCCTTTCCTGCCCGCAGCCGCCTCCTGAAAGCAGACTGATCTGTGTGGCGCGGGTCTGGCCGTCGGCGGGCTCCCTGGTTCCCCCAGGCAGGGGCCTGCCAGAGCTCTGCCTTCCTGCCTGCCACGGGGGCGGCCCAGAGCAAGAGTTGAGGCAGAAGATGGTGCTCGCGACGGGTTCTCGAAACTGGCCCGTCCTTCCGTAACTGGCCGCCCTGGCTCTGCCCTTCTGGGTTGGTGCTCCCGGCGCATGAAGGTGCTGTGCCTCACCCCTGTGGACCCCAACCCCCGCCCCCCCAGGACAGGGCAGTGTTTGCTCCCCCATCAGGAGCACGGGGCTCCCTGAAAAGATACAGGATGGATGGCAGAGGTCACACGGGTCCCCGGGGTAGAACAGAGCAGCCCTGTCCAGGCACACGGCACGTCACCTCGAGGGGCCTCCTGCGGATGTGCTGTACTGAGTCTCCCAGCACAGACGCTCATGTGCAGACATGGTCCCTGGTGGGAGGCAGGCAGCATGCGGGGGCACGGAGCCCCGGGGCTGCTGCTGACCACGGGCCACTTCAGGGAAGTCTGCGGGTCGCAGGTGGCTCTGCTCAGGAAAACCTAACCATGAACACGGCCCTCCCGGGCAGCTCGCCAGGCCTTGCAGCTATGGACTGTGATTTCTCCAAGGCTCACGTGCCCCTCTGTACCCGCCCCGCCCGCCCTCATTCCCACGGCCCAGCCACACTGGTTTGTCTCCCACGTCTCTTGATCTTGATTTGTAACTCCGACGGGGCTTTGCTTTTGTGTTTCTGGTAGACTGTGTTTCAGTTGGGGGTGCTGGCCTGGACTGACCCTCGCTGGGCTGCTGGCTTGACCCTCTTCTAAAAAAACGCCAACGCATTCTGCGTTTCCACCTCTAGACGCTGTAATAAAATACTTGTTTTCACTTGAACCTGGTCTGCTCGCAGCATTTCTTTCTGACTGTGATGCAGGGAGAGGCGTGAGGGCCAGAGGCCACGCTCCCCACTCCCCAAGCCAGGAGGACAAGAGACTCCCAGTGGGAGCCTGGCAAGCTCCTTCAGGCGGTCATGGGACCAAGGCCCACATCGAGCACTCACCTCAGGGAGGCCCAGCCCGTCCCACACACACCTGATTGGGTCAGGCCCACCAAGATAGCTCTTACGGGGTTTTTTTTCTTTTTTAAACAAATTGATTTAGGACTCTAACGTTTGCAGAACCCTTTCCAGAGTTGTGCCTGTACTCGAGGGGAGGCCTAGGAACTGGGGTCACAGGTCATCTTTGGGTTCGATCAGACCACCCTTCTGCTGTCTCCTGGGGCCTACTCAGCACCACAGGCTCCATGGGCCATGGACCAAGCAAAGTCCCAGACTCCGTGCCTCTCCCTGGTCTGATTCTAGGTCTCTGTCCCTCTCCTGGAGCAGCCCTGCCTCACTCCAACCACCTCGGGGCACCAGCCCCGCCCTGCATTCACCGCAGCACCATCCCACCATGGAAAAGAGGTCCCTTTATTTGAGTACAACAAGCACGCTGGCCTGAGAGTGAGAGTGAAGGCGTCCTGCTGCGCCCGGAGGCATCAGCCAGGGCCTGCCCCAGCGGCAGGAGTAGAATTCACAGTGGCTCTGGGAGGCGCGGCCCCCCACGTCCTTCACAGCATCGTCTAGCTACGTACATTCAGCCTGCACAGGGCAGAAGGGCTACACCAGCCTCAGCAGCTGCCAGGCCCCAGATGGATGGACCCGAGGGGCTGGCCGCAGCTTCTAGGAGTGGACACTTGTCCCCCCGTAGCAGCATGGGGCACCCCACAGGTGCCAGACCAGTCCAGGTCGGGGGTGGCGTGTTACTGGGTTGTTTCTGCAACCCACCCCTGCCCACCCCCACCAATCTTGGACTTTTGAAGTCTTTAAGCCAAGCACCTGCAGCAGGAAATCCAGGCTTGACCAAGAAACCCAGGGCGCGGAGTGAATGGGGAGGGCTTGTTTCAGACTCAGGCCTTCAAGCCACCCAGCTGGAACCTGGCCTCCTCAGATATGCCAAACTGCTCCAGGGGGTCCTGTGTGGGTGAAGGGACAGCATGAGCCCGGGCCCCAGAGGCCCCTGCCCTGCCCCCACACCCGGCTCCCACCCGACCCCCAGGCCCTCCGCACACCTTGCCAGTCATCTTCTGGATCTCGTTTCTGTAGAATATGAGGCTTCTCCGCATGAACTCGTAGCTGGAGAAGCAAGGGGCACGTGCTCACAGAGCCCTGCTGTGCTCCCGCCCCAGACCCCCCCAGGCAGGCCCGCGCCCCACCTGGCTCGCCGCAGAGCCCCCATCCACTCCTGACACTGCTCCTCACTGCAGCAGGCAAAGTGATACTTCCTCTCGGGGTCCTCCAGGAAGCCTGCAGAGGGAGCAGCCCCCATCCGTTCCCGCTCACTGCCCCCCCCCACCCCACCCCGAGCCCTCCACAGGCCTCGGCTTCCTGTTGCCTGTCCAAGTGTCCCCTCCTCCAGTCCAAGGCCAGGCTCATCCCTTCCCACTGGCCGTGCTGGGGACTGAACTGTGTCCTCAAGTCTGAACGTTCAAGTCCTAACCCCTAGAGCCCAAAAATGCGGCCCTGCCTGCATACAGGACGATTACCGGTACAACTACTTAGAGAAGGTCAACCGGAAGCAGGTGTGCCCCAACCCAGATCCCACCAGGAATGACTCCACAAAGGCAAAGAGCCCCTTGAACTGCCGGCGACCCCCAGGAGCCAGCATGTCCTGGGGAAGCGTCCCCTGGCAAGGAACCACCCCTGCAGACAGCCTGTTGTCGGACTTGTGCCCTCCGGGACGGGGCGAGCACACGTTTCTCTCGTTTGAGCGCCACACCAGAAAATCCGCCGACTCCGCCACTCTCAAGACGACCCCGGGGGAATCCTCCGCAGGACCCCGAACCCGGCTGGGCATCGGGACAGTGCAGTGCTCCCCAGCAAGAGACCATCCTAGCGGAATTGCGGCTGCAGCTAGAAAGGGGTTGCGCCCCAGGGGAAGAGCCGGGCCCGCCCTCCGGCCGCCCGAGGCAGTGGACTTCGCTCCAGGCCGACGGACGCGGCGGCGGGACCCGGGAGGGGCAGGGCAGGCCGGGGCCAGGCACTCACTGATGGAGAAGCCGCTGGGCTCCTCCTGGGTGACTCTGCAGCGCTCCAGCAGCAGGGCTCCGACGGGCTGCGGGCAGAGAGGGGCGAGGGCGTGGGTGGGGGCGGGCCTCCGCTGGGACCGACGCGCCCCGCCCCCGGGCCCCAGCTCGGCCCCGCCCCCCGGCCCTCGACCCAGCGCCAGATCCGATCCCAGCCCCGCTCCCCGACTCGGCCCCGCGCCCCCCACCCGGCCCCGGCCCCCGCGCCGACCCCGACCCGGACCGGACCCTCGCCCCCAGCCCCGCCCCGCCGGCCCGCGACCCGGCCCCGCCCCCCGCCGGGCCACGGCTCCCGACCCCCGGCTCCCGACTCCCGCCCGCCGGCCCACCTCGGCCTCGTCCGTCCGGAAGTAGAAGAGGAAATTGACCACCAGCTTCACAAGCCGCCTTTTCAGCACTGCGGGCACAGGGCGGGCTCATTCGGGCTCGCGGCCGCCCAGCCCCGCCCGGCCGCCTGGCCCGCCCGGCCCGCCCGGCCCGCTCACCGCTGCCTTTCTTGGGACCCCGCATGCCCAGCTCGGCCGCCAGCTCGGCCGGCTGCCGGGACAGCGCCTGTAGCTCCTTCTCGTTGTAGCGCATGGCGCTGCCGGGACCCACTCCGCGGAGCGCGGACCGCGCCCTCCCGGCCGCCGTCCCCACTCGCGCCAAAAAAGTCGCACGGCGCCGCCCCGGAAGCGCTGCCGCAGCCACTGCGCTTGCGCGCCCCCGAGCCACGCATTCTGCAGGGACGCCGACGCCCCGGGGGCCTCGGCGTTACGCGAACCCCGCGTGGGGCGCAGGCGATACTAGACACGCACGGTCCTCGTAGATAAGCATGAAATAAGCTGGATCCGGGGTGGGAACAGAGGAAGGTCCCCTCACGACTGGTGGCGCCCTTTACCGACGAGTGGGAGCCGGTGAGACCTGACTCCGCGCGTTAGGCGTTGAGGGCCTGGTGCGCACGCGCACTTCGAGTTCGGCGCTCATCAGCCCCGCCCCCTTTCCTGGCGCCTCCGGCGCTTCAGACAGCGAGCATGCGCACACGGGAGACCGTCCCTCCCACCCCCGCCCGTTGGCCTCCGGAAGTGCTTCCCTAGCGCGCGGGGCGCGTGCGCATAACGTATTCGTGGTTGCGGCGGGCGCGGAGAGGGAAGCAGCGCGGGGTGAGGAGAGGCGCGGGCTGGGGGCGGCGATCCCGGGCTCTGGCTTCCCCGGACCGCAGCGGACGTGGGTTGAGAGGCCAGCGGGGTCGGGCCGGGGGCGCGGCGCGCGGGAGCCGCGGGGCCCGCCACTGGGGGGGGGCCTGGCTGCGGGCCCCCCAGGAGGGGCTGGGCGCGGGCCGGGCCGGGTCGAGCCGCTTCGCCGCGCTCGCTCCTCCCCTCTGCGCCGGGAGCCGGCGGGGGCTGGGCTGCGGCGGGCGGGCCTCGGGCGGGGCCGCGCCGGTGCTCGCGCCCGCGTTGGCGCCCGGGCGGGGGGTCCCGCGTGCGCTGCTCTGCCGCCGCCCCGCCCGCGCCGAGCCTGTCGGCGTCGCTCCTCGGTTGGCCCGGGGTCGGGGGTTGGTCTCCCTGGCCGCTCTGCGCACCCGCCGCCCCGGCCGCTGTGTCCCTGCTCAGCTGCGTGGGGAGGATCTTGTCGTTACGGAGAGAGCGGGAGCGGGAGAGAGGACAGCTGCCGGCCGAGCGGGGAGCCGCGCGCGGGGCTCGATGGCTGAGCCCCCCAGGCGCCCCGCACTCTTCATCGTCCGAAACAGATGGATTGCTTCCTGCGCCTCTTGTCCCCGCCGTGCCCGCAGACACGCCCCCGCAGGGGCCTCAGCTCGGGTTGCAGGGGAGCAGCCGACCCGTCTCCCGGAGCCGTCCGTGCGCTCCCGAGTCCGCTTCTGTCCTCAGCTGGCTGTCCAGCGGTGCGCCCCGGCGGCTCTTGGGGACGGGGACTGACTTCGCGGCCTTGGTTTCCCGTGCCCCCGCAGCACCGAGGTCGGGCGCAACCGCCGTGAAAGTGGGAAAGGGGTTCGCGGCCCGCGGAGCGCTCTGGGGAGAAGTCGGACTCCCTCCCGGTTGCCCACTCTTTGCTCCTGATCGTTTTCTTTCTTGCTAGAAACGGGGAGTTTCCCCGGTGGCTGAGCTTCCCTGCTTGTTCCGTCTCCGTCGGAGCGAGGAGATCGCTCAGCTCCGCGCTATGACCCTTTGGGGGGACGCTCACGGATTTCTGGATGATTTCCACGCTTCTTGCTGTTTTTGCTCTGAAATCTCATCTGGGTTCTGTTCTGCCTTTTATGTTTCCCGGTTTCGTTCTCCTTCCTGAAAGGCTCGTTGGACTCGGACCCCAGCCCTCACATTCAGCTTTCGTGGGAATGGTCCTGTCTTCCCTTTCCAAGGGTTTTTGTCCTGGGTTTAACTGGCCTCTGGCTGCTGTTCTGCTTCGCTGCTGTGACTTGCTCAGTTGGGGGTATGCAGAATTCTGCGTGTCTGTGTGCGGGGTCCCAGCAACTCACCTAGCGAGCCGGGGAAGACGCGGGGAGGTCGCTGACCGCAGCTGTCCATGTCTGAGCGTACCGGCTCTGGCGCTCTTGCTGTGCCCCTGGGCTGGGCTGTGGGCCTCCAGCTGGACCTTCTGGGCAGGACGTGGGGGAATGGCAGATTTTGGTGGAATTCCCTCTTTCAGCCTCATTCTCATTCCACTCCCTGACTCTGACTCCTTCCCACTGTCCCTGCCCCTGCAAGTGGAGTGGCCCTTCCTTCCGGTTCGTCTGAGAGTGAAACCGGCCCCCCCACGCAGCTGCTCTTGGGCGCTTGGGCTCTCCTGGGGGGACGGGGCTGCTGTGGGCAGTAGGTTACGAGTAGCTGGCAGCTTACGGGTTTCCCTCTAACTGGGTCGCCAGTTCAGTGTTGCCGTTCCGTCTCCCTGGGCCCATCAGTCTCTGCACAGGCCCTGGTGCCTGTTCCCCAGCATGCGAGGGGCTTATCCCACTGTTCAGGAAGGCTCCTCACCACACAGGGGGCGCGGGCTCTTGGTTTTGTTAGGATTGTTGCCTTCCCAGTGGCACCTGCACTCCCGCAGGGCCCGTGGGGTGTTCTGGAGTCGCCAGTACAGTAGGGGACAGGAAGTGAGGGCACGGCTCTGTCCCGAGCTCTGGAGCTGACTGTTTCCCCCTGAGCTCAGCTGAACCGGGCAGCACGCGCTACCTTTGTCTTCCTTTTGGGAGCCATCTCCTTGGCCCGAGTGAGGAGGCCTCCCGATGTGGTGTCGCTGGCGACGCTACGTGGGCCTTCGTGCACCTGTCGGCTGGCTGCCACCTTGATCCGAGCACACTCGCACCCCCAGAAGCGCTTAGTTCCTGCTGTTCAGGCCAGCGCCCTCCTGTAACGGCCTTGAGACGTGGGTGTCATCTCCACAGAGGTCTGTAAGTCACTCGGGACCTGTGGGAAGGAGACCTCCCAGGCCCCTGATCCTGCTGTGCATCTGTTCTGTCGGTGGAGGCGAGGGGGTCGGTGGTGTCCCTGTCCCTCTCCCTCTCCCATGGGAGCTCCCGTCACTTCACCCGGAAACCGCGCGTCTCCTGCAGGTCGGGTGCTCGGCCTCCCCCGACGAGCCCATGGCCGGGTCTGGCGGCAGGAACCGCGGAGCACCGGGTGGGGGGGGAGCACAGGTGTGCCTGGCCGGGACCCCCAGGTGTAGAGTCTCCTCCTTTCAGGACGCGGCGTTCTCCCGCGGAGGGCTCGCCGGGGTGGTGGTGCTTGTCTCACGCTTTATCTCCCGAGATGAGAGCTTGGCGGCTTTGGGAGGACGGTGTGATGAAGCATCTGGTGTCAAGACGGGTCTGATTCCTGATTCGGCAGCCATCGGGGGTCGCTTTGCGGGTTCCCAGGTGTGAGGGGCATCAGGACTGCGCCAGGGAGAGATCTAGATTCCTGCGGAGCTGGGGGCAGCCCTGAGCTACGCTGCAGGCCCACCGCGGAGCTGGGCCGCCGGCACCACAAAGCCCGTGTTTCACAGGACACATTTCTTACTGTGCAGTCCTGGAGGTTGGAAGTATAGAAGGGGGGCGCCTGGGTGGCCCAGTCGGCTGAGTGTTGGACTCCTTGATTTCACCTCAGGTCGCGTCGTCCAGGCGGTACGATCGAGCCCTGCGCCAGGCTCTGCACTCGGTGTGGGGCTGCTCGAGACACTCTTCCCACCTCTCTGCTTCTCCGTCCCGTTTCTCTCTCTTTTTCTCTAAAATAAGCATGTGAATCATTAAATATTTTATTTCTAAGTATAAAATGGAGGGTTGTATTCCCCCGGAACCCCAGGGAGACCCGGCTCCTGCTCTTTCCTGGCCCGCGGCCCCCTCCATTCTCCCCGCCGGCAGCGCCGGGTCTGCCCGTCTCTGGGACCCCCGCCCTCTGCCTCCCTCTCGTGAGGACCCGGTGAGGACGCCAGGCCCCCCAGGAACCAGGGTCACCCCCAGCTCGGGGGCCTTGACTTGCCCGTCCTTGCAAGGTCCTTTTTGCCATTTATGGTTCCATACTCTTGGGTTTTGGGGATTTGAATGGGGACACCTTTGTGAGGTCATACTCACTCCTGGGCCCCGTTCCCATGAGCTGACCTCTGCAGAGACAAGGTGCTGTGGGTTTAAGCCAGGGGCCTGGAGCTGACTTTGGCCAAGTCAAGAGCTATAGTGTTCGGAGGCCAGAGGGAGGTTCCTGGAGGTTGGGTCTGACCCAAGTCTGAGAGAATGTGGGAAGCACAGTGGTAGGGCTGGAACCAGTCTGCTTTAGGTCCCGGGAGAGCCTTCCTTGGCCACAAGGAGGTCTCGAATCTCTCTTGTGCATTCCGCAGAAGGTGTGGGTAGGTAAATATAGCAAATTTACAGGTGAGCCACGGAGATAGAATTTAGCTTGGAAGAAGTGAGCGTCGACGAGCAGAAGGAATTCGGAGGAGTACGCGCCGTGCATTTGGGCGGTCCAGGAAGGCTTCCTGAAGGAGGTGAGAGCTGATGAGAGAACTTGGCTGCCGCCTCCCTGTTGCCACGTTGGGGCTCTGAGCATTTACACTTCTCGGGCTGCAGTGGCGTCCTTGCCGGTCCTTCCCCACAGACATTCATAGATGCGCCACCTGTCCTCGCTCGTCCTTACTCCGGGTGTGTGTGTCCTTGGGCCACCGTGGGCCCTTTGTCTTCCGGAAGATACGTGGGGAAGAAGAAGCTGGAAAGGGGGGGTCTTCACCTGACCCGTCTGCCGGGCCACGTCCAGCGCTCTCACGGCCTCCCCTTTGGTCCTGCAGGTCCCTCTGCTGGTGCACGAAGCCCGGCACCTTCACCATGGACTTCCAGCATCGCCCCGGGGGCAAGACCGGGAGCGGAGGCGTGGCCTCCTCCTCGGAGAGCAACCGAGACCGCAGGGAGCGCCTCCGGCAGCTGGCCCTGGAGACCATCGACATCAACAAGGTGGGTTGAGCCTTGGGCAGCGGGCAGGCGGCCCCCCCGGCTCCCCCCGGTGCCCTTGACCCCGCTGCCCAGCTTTCTTGGCCTTGGGGTCCTGACCTGCAGTCGAGGGAACTTGACCTAGAGCAGCTCCAGTTAGGCACCCCACAGACCACCTGCTGTGCGCAGGGGCCGTGACTGCACCAAGGGTTTGCTTTTGTCCAGTTTCCTGGAGCGGTGAGATCTGCCAGTGGCGAGGGCCGTGATAGCATCACAGGAGTTTTGATTTCAGCAGCGAGCAGCACAGGGCGACGTTTCGCTTGGGCGTCCACAGCTGGGGGGAGCCCAGAGTCTACCCCTCGGCACTCCGGACGTTTGGGGTGCTCTTGGCAGCCGGGTAGCGTCCCAGTTGTGAGGACCGCAGCGGTGCCCAGACATCACCCAGTACGGCCTGGGGGCGGAGTCGCCCTGGGCATGCCCCCCAGCAGCCAGTGTGTGGTTCCTCTCTGACCTGTGGCGAGCCCCGCCCCCAAGGTCAGTTCTGTTACCGTCCTCCTGAGGACACAAGGCAGGACCATCCTTGTGGAAGATGACACGGCCGCCGGCCGGGTTAGGGTCACACGGCCGCCGGCCAGGTTAGGGTTCAAACCCCAGCTGGTCTACTTTGTGCCTGGGGCCAGAAGCGCCTCCCCCGCGGCCTGTGTTTATGGAAAGTCACCTGTCTGGACTGGGAGTTCCTGCACACAGACCAGGGTGTCCGTGGGCCTTTGTTTTAACCCATTGGCTCTGTCTTCCCACACCTGGCTTCTACGGTGGTGCTTGGAATGCCAGTGCGGTTGGTGACAGATCCCTGTCCCAGCCCCGGAGGCAGCTGCCCAGCAGTGCTGTTTTGCGTCTGCTGTCATCCAGGCCCAGAACTGCCCCAGAGGTGGGGCCAGGAACCAGCACGGTGGGCCCCCAGCCCTGGCAGGTGGCCTGTGTCTGCGGGGTCCCAGCTGGTCCCACGGTGCTGCCTCGGACAGAAGACCCTGCAGGGCCCCGGGCCGCCGCTAGTCCTCTGTCCTCAGGACGCCTGCCCAGGAGGAGAGTAGCCGCCCTCTCTGCCGGCCGGACAGAGGGGAGGCTTTGGCTCTTCACTGCGGGGCGCGATTGCTGACAGTGTGTCTCCCCGTGCAGGACCCGTACTTCATGAAGAACCATCTGGGCTCGTACGAGTGCAAGCTGTGTCTGACCCTGCACAACAACGAGGTGCGCTCTCCGCACCTTCCTCGCTCGGGCGGGGCCCTGCTGCGCCCCCGCCCTGGCCCCGGACGGGTGCTGCCCGTCCCGGCTCCGGCAGGACCCGCCGCTCCCATCCCTGTCCCACCACGCTGCCCCTGTTAGTTTTGGGATGTCATTCAGAGCGTGGCGGGGGTGGTGGGGCTCAAGTCTGCTTGCTCACCAGTCTGCGCCCCCAGAGCCCGCCGCCACCCAGGGCGTGCAGGGCTGCGTCCGGCCCACGTATCTTGAGTGCCGTCGGGGATCCCCATGAGCGCCAGCCTACAGGCACGGCAGGCGTCACCCCGGACGCTCCAGATCCAGGTGTCAAGGACTCGTCGGTGTGGGTGCAGCTCACTTCTTTGAGCGACCCCGAGGTCCTCCCAGTGATGGTCTAACGAGTGCTCATGTGGCCCTGATTCAGTAACGGATAGATGGGGTTCGTCCTTCTCCACACTGTCCCACGTCCTGGCGGCTTTTCAGTTGTGTACCAGGAGTGCTGAGTGGGCCAGTAGCGTATGTCAGCGTCTGTTCCCCTGGGCACGGCTCCCTCAGAGTTGGGCCGTTCTCTAGGGGTTGCTGAGCAGCATCCCCCAGTCACGATGACCACAGACGTCCCCAGTCGTGGTCCAGTGTCCCTGTACTGGCCCAGAAATCCACAGAGTCCGTCCAGCTCTCTGGGGGCGGGTGCCCGGGCTGTGGTCAGAACAGACGCACAGGGTCCTGGGGCAAGTTCACTTGTCCGCCAGCTGGTGCCTCGTGCTCTCCACCTCTGGCCAGGTCCACTGAGCCCCCCACCCGAGGCAGGTGCCGAGACTTGCCATGTCCCATGGGCCGTGACCTCTGACGCTCACAGACTTACTCTCGGGCTCTGCGTGCGCTTCCTCCCACGCGGTGTAAGCCCCGAGAGCTTGTCCGTTCCGTGGCAGCCGGTGGACGGAGGCTGGCTCCTCCTCTTGGCCCACCCCACGCGCCTTGTCCTGAGTTGTCTGTGTGCTTTTCCTGCTGCAGGGGAGCTACCTGGCGCACACCCAGGGAAAGAAGCATCAGACCAACCTGTGAGTGCCCCAGACCCCTTCCAATGCCCGGGGCCTGGCCTCCGAGGCACGCGAGGCGTCACTCGAGTCGTCGGCGCGAGATGGTCTCGAGCCAGCCCGGCCGTGTCTCGGGGCTGCTGGGGGGACGCCAGGGGAGTGGGAGCAGCTCCGTCCACAGCGGTCGAGCTGACCGAGCTCGCTTGGGCGTGAGGCTTCCGGGACGCGAGAGGAAAGCAGCGAGGGTTCGCGAAGATGCCCTAGTAAGGGGCAGTGGGAAATGTGAGGAGAAGGGAGGGTGCCCCGGGCCCGTCCCGTCCCCACTTCGTGCAACCCCAGGACCCGCAGCCAGCCCCCCATGCCCCTGGCGTCTCAGACAAAGTCCAAGGTCAGTGTGGGAGTTGGATGACTCCCAGCACTTGGGCCTGTGGCCTTGGCGGCCTGTGTGGAGGGTCACAGCGCCATATCCGTCCCACCTGCAGGGCCCGGCGAGCCGCCAAGGAGGCCAAGGAGGCCCCCGCCCAGCCGGCGCCAGAGAAGGTCAAGGTGGAGGTGAAGAAATTTGTGAAGATCGGCCGCCCCGGCTACAAAGGTGATTCTGTCTAGGCGTGTGCCGTGGCCCGCAGCTGGCGCTGGGCGTGAACGAGCCCTTGGCCCCAGCCCCCAGCCCGTCCTTGAGCCCCACGGAGACTGCCGCTCTCTTCGGAGCAGGGGCCCTCCCTCACCTCCCTCTCCCTCTGGTCCACTGGCACCGTGAGCCCCATCTTTCCTGAGAGCTTTCTCAGACCGCCGAGTCATGGTGTCAGGGCTTCCCTTGGCTTATGCTGGCGTCTGGGGAGCTGGTGATCGTTTACAGTCTTTGTTGGGATGAGTGGCCGTGGGCGAGGGGCCCACGGGTCCCTTTCCTTTGACCTCGGGAGGGGGTTAGGTCCACATGAAGAAACCACTCACTCAGTGGACCGTTTGGGCAGAGAGGAGGGTTCCTGCGTCAACTGCCCTGAAGTTGGTCAAGCGTTGGGTCGGGAGGCAGGGGACTTTGTTCCCAGGCGGTAGGAGGGAAGAGAGGAACGGCTCTCAGGCGCGTCTCGATTAAAAGTGGAAACCACGCCGGTGACTGGCGTTCGAGGTAGGACACAGCAGTGCAAAGGCCTGGGGGCACGTCTGCATCATGAGCTAAGGCCAGGACGACAGAATCCTTTGGGGGGGGCTACCAAAAGTATTTCGGCTATAATAGGGTATTTGGTGTCCTGAGTAAAGCAGGGGACAGTTAGGGCTGAAGGGCCGTGAGTGTGGCGTGCCTTGGAGCTGTATGGACAGCAGCCTGGAGGTGGGGACACGGCTGCTGGCAACTTGGCCGCAGACTCTCGTGCAGAGAGCACCCTCCCAGCAGCTGGGGTACAGACCTCGCTGGCCGCCCGTGCACAGCGTGCCCAGTCTGGAGCTCTTGCTCGTGCCGTCCTGGGCTCCTGCCCGCGCCTCTCCCTGTGGTCTCCGGCAGGGACCCTCCGGCCCTGGGCAGTAGCCACCCAAGTACGGGTCCCCCAGTGTCCTGCCCCCCGTCCGTGGGCGGTGCTAGGCTACTCTGCTGGTGCCTTGGCTTCGGGTAGGACAAGGTGGCCTGGACTTGAGAGCCTCGTGTGTTGCAGTGACCAAGCAGAGGGACACGGAGATGGGCCAGCAGAGCCTCCTCTTCCAGGTGAGCTGAAGCCTGAGCCCCGTCATGGGGGAGTGTCCCTCGTAGGGCGGTGCTACCACCTGCCATGTCCCCCCAGATCGACTACCCTGAGATCGCCGAGGGTGTCACGCCTCGCCACCGCTTCATGTCCGCCTATGAGCAGCGGATCGAGCCACCTGACCGGCGCTGGCAGTACCTGCTCATGGCTGCCGAGCCCTACGAGACCATCGCCTTCAAGGTGGTGCATGCGGGGTCCCCCAGCCCTCCTGCCCACGCCCCGGGTGCTCCTTCGGCACACGCTTGCCTGGGAAGGGTGGGAGAGGACGTGGGGGTCGGGAGCTGGGTGTCCTGAGGTCGGGTGCTCCTGGCATGAAGAGGCACTCGTGGCCAGGCTGCTCAGGAATCCCATAACCTGATCCCGTAACTTCGGCCACACAGATGAGAGCGCGAGCTGCTCCTTCCCTGGGGCAGCGGCCTTGCTAAGTAGTGGGGCTAGTCTGTTACCCCAGAACCAAATTCTGTCCCAATTGGGCTTTTACTGGGTTAAGGGGCAAGTTCCTGCAGGCCTGGACGTGTCGGCTGCGGTGGTCCTAAAGGGCCCCCTCTGTCCCCTCCCCGTGCAGGTGCCGAGCAGGGAGATCGATAAGGCCGAAGGCAAGTTCTGGACTCACTGGAATCGGGAAACCAAGCAGGTGAGCCACTCTGGGGCCTTCGACGGCGGCCCTGGCCGGCCTGTCCCTTCCTCTGGGGCCCCAAAGGCCTCATCAGCCTCTTCCGTTTCCCTCCAGTTTTTCCTGCAGTTCCACTTCAAGATGGAGAAGCCGCCGGCCCCGCCCAGCCTGCCTGCGGGGCCGCCGGGAGTGAAGAGACCCCCACCCCCCCTGATGAATGGTCTGCCCCCGCGGCCGCCGCTGCCGGAGGCTTTGCCCCCACCGCCGCCGGGAGGCCTGCCTCTGCCACCCATGCCGCCCAGCGGGCCTGCGCCCTCGGGGCCTCCGGGCCCTCCCCAGCTGCCCCCACCAGCTCCTGGGGTCCACCCCCCAGCACCAGGGGTCCACCCCCCAACATCTGGGGTCCACCCCCCGGCACCAGGAGTCCACCCCCCAGCTCCCGGGGTCCATCCCCCGGCACCAGTGGTCCACCCACCGACGTCTGGGGTCCACCCACCGGCTCCAGGCGTCCACCCTCCAGCCCCAGGGGTCCACCCACCGGCTCCAGGCGTCCATCCTCCCCCATCTGCTGGGGTTCACCCCCAGGCCCCAGGGGTGCATCCACCGGCTCCTGCGGTGCACCCCCAGGCCCCTGGGGTCCACCCGCCGGCTCCTGGGGTCCACCCACCAGCCCCAGGGATCCACCCCCAGCCTCCTGGGGTCCACCCCCCACCTCCTGGGGTCCACCCATCAGCTCCTGGGGTCCATCCTCCAGCTCCTGGGGTCCACCCCCAGCCTCCTGGAGTTCACCCCTCAAATCCCGGGGTGCACCCCCCAACTCCCATGCCCCCCATGCTGAGGCCTCCCCTGCCCTCCGAAGGCCCTGGGAACATTCCACCCCCTCCCCCAGCCAACTGAAGAGCGGCCCCTTGTCCAGGCCAGCCCTGTCGTGTGTCCTTGTGTTCTCTGTCGGAGCCGAGTGTGGTCCTCTTGCACGGCCCGTGTCGCGTCCTCACTGCTCATTAAACGTCTGCCCCAATGCCCGGACTGGACTGCTGTGTCGGCAGCTGGGGCGACGGCGCAGAGGCGCGGCCCCCGCGCGTGCGGGCGAACACCTGTGCCGCCGCGCTGCACGCAGGGGCCGCTGGGGGTTGGGGCGTCAGCGTCCTCGTCTTGGTGTCCCTGTGCCTGCTGGGTGAGGGCAGGCCCAGCCAGCAGCGGGTCTGGGATCTCCTTTGTGAGGAGGGGAGAGCTGCAGCTTCTCGCTCTCCCACAGCGCGACCAAGCACTCGGGGAGCCCCGGCTGAGCAGGGGGACCACCTGCTGCCCAAGCCCACCTGCCCGGCGGTCTGAACACCCAAGACATGGGGTCCCCAGCACAGCCTACTGCCCAGTCCTGGGACATTGCGCTCTGCCCTGGTCCAGGCCTTCTCCCGCGCCCCCCCCCCCCCCCGTCCCTGGATTCCAGAGCTGCTGATAGTCTGGGCCGACACCCCCTGCTCCCGGTCCCACTCCCGCCTCCGGGGGGTGCTTGTCAAGGACAGACGTATGACAAGTGGGTCACAGGCTGCGGCTCCTATCAGCGCGAGGAGACAGGCGGTGTGGCCAGAACAGAGGAGGCTTTGAGAGCTTCCCGGCCTGCCCTGGCCCATGCTGGGGCGCCAAGCACTGGTCCCCAAGGTCACAGTCCAGGAGGAGATAGGGGCTGTCTCCCGCACAAACAGCCTGGCCTCGTGCATATAAGCCAGAGCCACCCAGCCCCTCCCGGCAGCCAGGATGCGGGCTCTGCTGCTCTGGCTGCTGGCCCTGGTCCTGTGGGTGATGGGGCCTCCACGGGGAGGCGGGGCCCCCCCCTTGCCCGGAGACCCAGGCATGGGCACGGGGGGGCTCATCTTCCACCAAGACTGGGACTGGTTGCCAGGGAGCCCACAAGACCCCCTGTGCCTGGTGACCCTGGACCAGAGCGGCAACAGGAGCGGTGCCCCGCTTCGGGTGGTGGGGGCACTGAGAGGCTACGAGCACACCTTCCTCGAGGCTGTGCAGCGGGCACACTGGGGGCCCCGCGACCTGGCCACGTTCGGGGTCTGCACCGCCAGCGGGGGGCAGCCCGCACTGCTCCCTCTGCGGCAGCTGCAGGCATGGCTGGGGGAGCCCGGGGGGCGGCGGCTGGCGGTGCTGCACCTAGAGGAAGGTACGTGGGGGGCCGTGGCCTGCCACTGAGCAGGGGATCTGGCCCTGGCCTCCTGAGAAGGGAGGTGTCCACACCTGACCCCTCCCCAGCTTCCCCCATGGCCCAGAGGCGGGTGCCCTTGGGCTCCTGTGGGGGCTCTAAATCCCCAAAGCTGGGCTCCCGGACCTGCCCCTTCCCGCCCTTCCCAGGGAAGGAGCCCAACGGAGGGGGACTGGTCCAGCCAAGGCAGCCCTGCTGTGAGAGCTGGCCTGTCCCTGGGAGCCACTGGAGGAATGGGCTGCCCCCGATGAGAGCCCCAGGCGGAGACCCCAGGGAGCCCAGCGTGAGCAGCCTCACCCCCCCCCCCACCGCTGCTCATTCCTCTGCGCGACCCGTGCTGGGGTGTCAGACCTCTCCCGCCGGGTCCCCAAGGCTCCCAGTTGGGCCAGGGGCTCTCCCTGCAGGAACGCAGGACGGGTGCGGGGAGGGGGCTGGCTCCAGGGCCTCAGGTGTCGTCTCCTCCCTGTCCGTCCTGGCCACAGTGAGCTGGGAGCCAGCAGTCACCCTGAAGTTCCAGGCGCCCCCCCCCGGAGGAGCCGGTCCCCTGGAGCTGGCGCTGCTGGTGCTGTACCCCGGGCCTGGTCCTGAGGTCACTGTCACGGGGACCAGGCTGCCAGGCACCCAGGTACCAGGGCACCCAATGGGGCAGTTCCTGGGCCTCCAGGAGCCCTCGCCCAGCAGAGGAGAGAGTATGGAAGTGGTGGGTTTGGCTTTTTTTTTTAAGATTTTATTTACTTGTTTATTGGGGGGAGAAGAGGGAGAAGCAGGCTCCCCGTGGAGCAGGTAGCCGGATGCGGGGCTCCATGCTGGTACCCTGGGATCATGACCTGAGCCGAAGGCAGACGTTTCACCAGTGGAGCCACCCAGGCGTCCTGGGAACGGGGTTTTTAAGCTGTGCTGGACATGGTTCTGAGTGTCCTGGGTGGGCAGCGGGCAGAGCAGGGCTGGCGCCCTCGCCCCAACCAACTGGGCTGAGCCCCCATCTCCACAGAACCTTTGTTGGTCCCGGGACACGCGCTACCTGCCGCTGGCTGTGGAGCGCCCAGCGGGGGCCTGGCACAGCCCTGAGGTCACCCTGACCCTGCAACCCCGAGGAGACGGTAGGCTCTCAACGACGGGGACCTGGCAAGGGTGGGCTGCCCTAGTTCCTCCATCGCTGAGCGGCCCCGGGGTCGCGCCAGGCCTTCCAGGTGCCCCCCTGAGCACCGCCCGGCTGCAGGAGCTGTTTGGCCCCGACCCCCGCTGCTTCACGCGGATGACCCCCGTCCTGCTCCTGCTGCCACTGCCCGGGCCCACTCCAATGCCCGCGCACGGCCTCCTGGACCAAGTGCCCTTGCCGCCACCCAGGTGTGTGCAGGTCCAGCCAGGGGGTGGGGGGCGGCGCGTAGGGGAAGGACCTCGCACCGCTCACACCTCCCAACTCCACCTTCCAGGCCCTCTCAGGAGCAGGGGCCCAAGGAGCCGCCGCCCAGCGCAGACCCCTTCCTGGAGACGCTCACGCGCCTGGTGCGGGCCCTGAGGGGGCCCCCAGCCCGGGCCTCGCCGCCGCGCCTGGCCCTGGACCCGGGCGCGCTGGCCGGCTTCCCACAGGGCGTCCTCAACCTGTCGGACCCTGCGACCCAGGAGCGCCTGCTCGATGGCGAGGAGCCGCTGCTGCTGCTGCTGCCGCCTCCCGCCACGGCCACGGCCACGGCCACGACCGCGGACGCCGCGCCGCTTCGGAGCCCCGCGTCTGGGCCCTGGGCCGAGGGCCTTGCGCACCGCGTGGCCGCCGAGCTGCGGGCCGCGGCTGCCGAGCTGCGCGGGCTCCCGGGCCTGCCCCGCGCCGCCACGCCGCTGCTGGAGCGCCTGCTCGCGCTCTGCCCCGGGGCCCCGGGGGCTGCGGGCGGCCCACTGCGCGCGGTGCTGCTGCTCAAGGCGCTGCAGGGTCTGCGCGCCGAGCGGCGGGGGCGCGAGCGGAGCGGGGCGCCGCGGGCACAGCGCAGCGCGGGGCCCGGGGCGGCGGACGGGCCGTGCGCGCTGCGCGAGCTGAGCGTGGACCTGCGCGCCGAGCGCTCCGTGCTCATCCCGGAGACGTACCAGGCCAACAACTGCCAGGGCGCGTGCGGCTGGCCGCAGTCCGACCGCAACCCGCGCTACGGCAACCACGTGGTGCTGCTGCTGAAGATGCAGGCCCGCGGCGCCGCCCTGGCGCGCCCGCCCTGCTGCGTGCCCACCGCCTACGCCGGCAAGCTGCTCATCCGCCTGTCGGGGCGGCGCGTCAGCGCGCACCACGTGCCCAACATGGTGGCCACGGAGTGCGGCTGCCGCTGACCCCCGGGCGGCCCGGGGCGCCCGCCCGTGCCGCTTCGGACCCCCACCCCCCAATAAAGACCAGCGAGCACCAGCTGGTGTGTGCGTGCGCGTGGGCACAGGCGGGGGCTCCACCAGGCCGCTCTCCCTCAGCGCGGGCCGAAGCGTCGCCCCGGCGCCCTGGGCCTCCACTCCCGCACCCCGCACCCCGCCGGAGGGCCTCCCTTCTCGGCCCTTCAGGCGCAGGCTGCCCCCGTCAAAGGAGCCAGCGACCCTGGGGCTGCAGCTTTCAATTTATTTCGCTGAACCTCGGGGCCACGCACGGCGAGGGGGCGAGGGGGCGGGGGGGGGGGCGGCGGGGGTCCGAGTATTGGGTCCCGGGACCCAGGCCTGGCTCAGTCCCGCCCCTTGCCCGCCCGGTGCTTCTGGCGACCCGGAGGCCGGTCCCCGTCGGGGCGCCGCAGGGAGTCCCAGGCCTGTCTCCTTTTCTGTCCCGAGTCTCCGGAGTCCTGCGCCCAGTGTCGGTGGCCCCCTTCGCGCACCTCCCAGCGCCGGGGTAGGGCTCCTCGGGGTTCCCTGGCGGCCCGCGGCTTCTCCTTCCGCGGCTTCTCCTTGCGCGGCCGCTCCTCCCGCGGCGGCCTCTCCTTGCGCGGCCTCTCCTTGCGCGCAGGCTCCTTGGGCGCGCGCTTCTCCCCAGCAGCGCTCTCCGCACCCTCCGGTCTTCTGGGAACCTCAGCCTCCTCCTCCTCCTCCTCCGCCTGGGGTGCCGGCGGGCCTAATGGGGGCGCCCAGGCCTTGGGCTTCGGCTGCAGCTGCCAGCGGGTGGTGCGAGGCGCTGGGGTCAGCACACACCTGCCCAGCGCGGGGTCCAGGCCTCTTCCCCCCGGCCCCCCCCCACCCCCGCCCATGGTCACTTAATGGAAGCGCTTACCGGGGCTGCTGCTGGCTCCGGGACTGAGCGGGGCGGTACCCATGGCTCAGGGACAGGTGCAGGGACGTCCGCTTCCCCAGCCACAGCGTCTTGGAGGGGAGGGGAGGGGAGGGGAGTCAGCCCAGGCGGGGCGAGGGGGAGCTGCAGACCAAACCCGCCGCCCAGCCCTCCTCCCTGGAGTCCTGTCTCCCCTCCCTCCAAGCCTTCGGGATGGGAGGAAGGCTCCTGGGCTCCGGGGCTGTGGCACCCCCTCCCCTCCACATCTCCCTCGTGCCAGTTGCAAAAGGGCAGGCCCCGTTTCTCCGCGGGCTGTGGGAGCTCCCTGGCACATACCACCCAAAGGGGGCTCATAGGGCCAGTCCTGGGGGGCAAGGCCCATGAGGGGTGAGGACCTGCTCACTCACGCAGGAGACAGGTGCGCCAAGATACAATCTGGGAGAGGAAGGGCCCCCGGAGAAGGTCCCAGGTGGGGGACAGGGGAGGAGGCACTTTCTCCCCGAGCCGGCACAGAGGGAGAGCGCACAAGGTCAGTGGCTGAATGGGGGGGTGCACAAGGTGGGGCGCGTGGGGGACCAAGGACCCCTCACAGAGACCATGCCAGGGAGAAGGGGACCAGCCGGGGGGAGGCAGGTATAGAGGAGCCCCCTCCGGGGAGGTACCCAGCCCAACCCTTGGGGGCACTGAGCTTCCCTGGGAGGGCCTGCGCCCAGGCTCACCGCGGCATAGCTGGAAGGCTGACCCTAGCAGCGCCACCAGTGAGGCCAGCACCAGACACTTGTTGAGGGACAGGTCTCCCCAGGGCAGCTCGTCACTCAGGGCCGGAGCCGGGGGTGGCGGTAGCCGCTGCGGGGGCGGCGAGGCCTGCGCCTTCCTGCGCACGGGGCTCCGGGGCGCTGCAGGGAGCAAGGGCTGGGCTGGGCGCGGCCCCACAGGCTCTGCCCTCCCCGCCTGCGGCCCCGGGCAGGGAATAAAGCCGTGCGTGCTTCAGAGCCTCACCGGGATGTGGGGGATACTCTAGAAGGTACCGGCTGAAGACCAGGAACGCCTCATGTTGTGTTATCACGAATTCGCGAGGCTTCCAGCCCTGTTAGTGACGGCCGGTGCCAGCCAGCAGCACCCCTGCACCCTGTTCCCCTCCCCCCGGATCCAAGGACCCAGCCCGGGGCCTGCCCCGCCCCCCGCTTGCTGGGCCATACCCACTCTCCCACCTCACCCCTGCCTTCTGCAAACCTACTTGCTCCTGCTTTCAGCCTCTCTTTCCCGGGTCCTGGGGCCACTTTGACCACAGGCTCCTTTTCTGTCCTCTTGGGCCTGGCATCCACACTGGCTGGGGGGCTGCCCTCAGCTGGAGAAACCTGTGAGAAGTGACGAGTGGCCCGGGGTGTTTCCTTCCCTTCTTTCCCCCAGGGGAACCCGAACCCTTCCCATGGGCTGTAGAAACCCACTCCTCTGGGCAGCGTGTCCCTGACTCCAGGGGCATCCCAGGCGGAAACCCCAGGGCCCCGGCTACTCACATGGGGCCAGCTGCTAGAGTCAGCCAACCTGGGCGTCGCTTTTGGAGGAAAAGAGGGAGAGTCAAGGTTGTGAGAGCTCCCCAGGCCCATCCCACCCTCTGCGGGGCTCTGTTGGGCCAGGGGTGGGGGATCCCTCCCATTCTACAGATTAGAAAGCAAATGGGCTCAGAGGCAGTCCTGCCCAAAGGCACACGGCACTTCGCTGGCAAGCTAGGATTTGAATCCTGCCCTGCGTGGCCCATGACCTGTATCTCTGCGGCTCCTTATAGATCCCCCAAGGCACTAGTGGACATGGGTCGGAACCAAGGAGCAGACTTGGAGCTGGCCCGACGTGGGAGTTTTAGTCCTGGGTCTGCCAGTTAGCCACCTGGCTCAGCAGGTGGACGGGGGCGGGGCTCCGTCCTGCCCTAGCCCCTGCGGGTACCTCGAGCCCTGTCCTCCTGGGGCTGCTCAGGGCAGGGGTCGGCCAGCGTGGAGAGGTCCTCGCCTGCTTGGCAGCTGCCCAGGCCTCCGTCCAGCTCCTGCAGGGCCCTGGTCGTCATGGAGACGTCTGAGCCCCTGGAATCCTTGGGAGTTGGGAGGCAGCGGCTGGAGAGGAGATATCTTGCGTTAGACGTGTCTTGCATTGGCTGAGCCCCTGCTGTGGGCCGGGCCTGACCTGGGGGCGCCCCTTCTACGTAAATGAAGGGGATCCCTGCCTCTCAGCTCAGCCCTTGCCCGTCCTTTCAGCTGGAAGCTCCTTTCCAGGGCAGATTCACCCTGGGGTGGGCGTGGCCCAGCACCCCCCTGCCCCCATCCCCTCCCTGTGCTGGGACCCCTCCCTGAGGACGCGGAGGCTGCTGGGGCCCCCGAGAGGGCCGGGACCCACCCAAGGTCACACACAGATGAACTAAGACGGTCCCGACCAGAACCCTTGGCCCCAGGGTCGGCTCAGGTTCTCTGAGACCAGACACTATTTTTACCCAGTGCTGGAGGCCAGGGGAACAGGCCGACCTGCCTCCCGGCCCCTCCCGGACTTTCGCCCCCGGGTCTCTGAACTGTCCCAGCCGGCCGTTTCTGGCACCCCAGCCCCCGGCCCCTAAATCTAGAAGCTCAGGCTGTAGCCCCCCGGACAGGCCTCACTCCGGCCACGACGGGCAGGGGCCGGGGCCCCCAGGGGCTTCCTGATCCCAGCACTGGGGCCCCAGCCTCCTCCCACGACCCCCGCTCCCATAGGACAGATGGGGAAACTGAGTCTCCAGAGAGCGCCATCTGCCAGAGGTCGTAGGCAGCCTGTGGTCAAACCCAGCTGAGCTGGCTTCCCACAGCCCTGTTTTGGGGCCCCCGTGCCCCTGGCTGCCAGCGTTAGCGTGTTCTGACGTCTCTGGTCAGAAGAGGGACCCTTCCCTGGGGCCGGAGCAGGCCATTGAGCGAGGGGCCCGACCGGGCAGCGGGCAGGTGCCCTTAGGCATGTAGGGGGGCAGCCGCAAGAGCTGGGGGTCCCCGTGGACCTCAGAGATGCCCTCCCCAGACACAAGGGACCGTTCCCCTGCCCAGGCCTCCCCCTGCCCCACTTACTCCACGGCCGCCACAGTGAGCTGGACAGATGGAGCCCGGGGAGCGTGGCCCCAAGACAGACGGCGACAGGTGTGTGGAGGCGGGGGCATGGGCCAACCCGCGGGGCGGGCGGTGGCGGGAAGGGGAGGAGGGCGGCGGGGGATGGCGGCTGGGGCGGCCTCCACCCTTGCCGCAGGGCTGAGCCTTGGCTGGACGGTGACCCCACCCCCGCTCCAGCACAGAGCCACTGCCCCGCTGGCCACGGTGGCCTGGGCGGCTCGCTTCCTGTCCCTGAGCCTCAGAGAAGCTGAGGTGGGGACACCACAAAGGGCCACCTTGCTTTCTCCCTCAAATCCGGTCAGCCAGCCTATGAGCCCCGAAGCCTGGGCCGGGCTCCCCTGTGATGACCCCAACGGGGTACAAGCTCCCGGAGCAGCCAGGGGTGGCCCGTGGGACCAGCAGCCTGAGGGAGGGCCCCATGGGAGAAGCCTGTTTCCTCATCTGGAACCCGAATTCAAGACCACTCCATAGCCACCAGCACGGCTGCGCTGCTCCGGAACATTCTATCACCTGGAAAGCAACCCCCTCCCCTTTCGCTAACCCCTTCCCCAGCTCCCCCCCCAACTCCCGGCCCCCGCGAGCCCCCTTCCCATCCGTGGAGGAGCCTGGTCTGGGCGTGTCACACGCGTAGACTCACACCCCGTGTGGCCTCCTGTGTCTGGTTCCCTCCCTGCGTGCCGTGGGCTCGGGGTCCGTCTCTGGGGCCGTGCGTGGGGGCCTCAGTCCTGCCCGCAGCTAAGGGACGCTCCCACATGTGGGGGACACGCTGTGTTATCTGTTCCTTGGCATCCAACAGGGCTGGGAGCAGTGGGGTGTAGTGGGGGAATGCCTCTCAAGCCCAGTGTCGGATCCTGTCTTCAGAAAATATAAAATGTCAATATTTCGTTCATCGTTGGATTTTTATGCATTAATTTTTTTATTGTAGTAAATCCACATAACGTGAAACATCACTTTTCTCTTCCCAGCGCACTGCTCCGCGGCGGGAAGCACACTCCCCTGTCCTGCTGTCACCCCCACCCTCCGTCTCCAGAACTGTCCACCCCCCCCACACGGAGACTCTGTCCCCACGAAGCATGGACTCCCCATCCCTGCCCCAGCCCCCATCCCCTCCTGTCTGCATGGACGGGACTCCTCTGGGGCCCTCCTGGGAGTGGAGTCCTGCGGGACGGGTCCTTCTGGGTCTGGCTCCTCTCGCTGAGCCCCGTGTCCTCGGGGTCCCTCCCTTCCTGAGGCTGGACCGTGTTCCCGCGTGGGGGCGGCCGCGCCGTGTGTGTCCATCTGTGGATGGACGCTGGGCACGGATCACGTTGCTGTGCACACGGGCGGGCAAACGGCTGGTGAATCCCGCCTTTCCCTTCCTTTCTTAACACCAGCTTTATGAGACCTTCTGTAGCAGACTGGTCACCGGTAGGAAAAGGTGGTTTTTGATATTAAAATGTGTGAAGGTAGCCCAAGGTCACATAATAATAAATTCTAGGGGGCCTGAGTGGCTCAGTGTCCCAACTCTTGGTGTCAGCCCAGGTCCTGTTCTCAGGGTTGTGGGATCGAGCCCCGAACCAGGCTCTGCGCTCAGCGGGACGTCTGCTTGACGTCCTCTCTCCCTCTGCCCCCACCCCCGCCCGCTCATGTGTGCGTCTACACACTCTCTCTCTAAAATAAATAAATACATCAGGGACGCCTGGGGGGCTCAGCAGAAGCCTCTGCCTTCTGCTCAGGTCACGATCCCGGGGTCCTGGGATCGAGCCCCGCATCGGGCTCCCTGCTCGCCGGGGAGCCTGCTTCTCCCTCTCCCTCTCCCCCTGCTTGTGTTCCCTCTCTCACTGTGTTTCTCTCTGTCAAATGAATAAATGAATAAAATCTTAAAAAAAAAAAAAAAAAAAGCAAAGGTCTGGTGAGACACAGGCCCGTATATATCTTGTGTCCTCAGCGAACATGCACTCTCTTGGCTTTATACGTTTCTTAAGTTATTTCTATGCCCAACATGGGTCTCTAACACAACCCCGTGTCGAGGAGCGGCGTCTCTGTGGACCGAGCCCGCCAAGCTCGTGTTTAGTGACAGAAATTCTAGAGAAATGAAGATAACACGTGGTGAACACACAGGAGAGGGCCCCGCGGGGCAGGATCCACAACAGCTGCGTCTTTGCCTTCAGACATCCTCCTGGAGACCGTTTTCCTTCTATCACGAAACCTCCGCGGGGACACGCGCCACCCTGGGCGTGTCCCGGAGCCCGAACCTGGAAACCACAAAGGAGATAAAAAGAACAGTTTGCCGGCTGGAGATAAGCCCGCCTCGCCTCTGGGTCATCCGTCCCCTTGGGGGCTTGGGTCCCCATGTTTGCCAAGGGCTCCCTGTGCCACCAGCGTGCGGGGCTTCAAGGTCAGACCGCGGCCGGCGATGCCCTCCCCGGCCCGGAGCCCGCCGGGCTGGCCGCCACCGGTCAGACCCCTCGTGTGTTTTCCGGCCGAGCCCCAGGCCCGGTGCCTCTGTGTTCCCAGGAGCGGAGGTCGCAGAAGGGCCAGGCTGGACGTGATGAGAGGAGCTGTGACCTTCCAGTTTTACTCTTTGGCATTTTATTATGAAAATTTCCAAATGGCGGAGGACCGTTTCCAGCGGACACACGCCCACCCGCACCCCTCCCACCGCATCCCACCGGGAACGCCGGCCGAGCTCGCTCGGCCTGGCTCCGGCCCGCGGCCACGGCCCCGCTGCCGTCTTGCTCTGCGTTTTACTTTAACGCTGGACGCAGGTACTGACGTGCTTCAGCGTGAACTAGAGCCGCCGCGTGTGGCTGAAATTCGCACGCCACCAGCCGCCGCTGACCCAGACGCCGAAGGTTCGCTTCCCTCCACGTGGGAGCCCCCAATTTAGTGGCTTAAAACCACAGGGATTGATTCTCCGACAGTTCTGGGCTCGGAAGCCGGCGCGGGCAGGGCTGGCGCCCCGGGGGGCCCAGGGAGACCCAGCTCCCGCCCTTTCCTGGCCCACGGTCCCCCTCCATCCTCCCCGCCGGCAGCGCGGGGTCTGCCCGCCTCTGGGACCCCCGCCCTCTGCCTCCCTCTCGTGAGGACCTGGTGAGGACGCCGGGTCCCCCAGGAACCCAGGGTCACCCCCACCTTGGTTCTTGACCTGCCCCCACCTCAAAATCCCTTTAACCATGTGACATGATCCACCCACACACTCTGGAACTAGGACATGAACGTTTTGGGGGGCTGCTAGACAACTATACTCTGCAAATCCTTTTTCAAAAATCAGAATGAGACCCCCAGCCTCCCTGGCGCCCCCGGATACCTAATGTGGCCATAGTGATTCACCAGGACACAAGACATGGGCTCTTTTCCTCCTTGACCTGCTCCCACCACATCTCCTCTGTCCCATCCCTGCAGCTCAGCTCTCACCGCCTCCAAGAAGCCCTCCCTGATACCCCTCTTTCCTACCCTGCAGTCTAGGGGGTCCCTCACCTCTCACAGGCTCCTGTTCCCAGCAAGGCCCATCCCGCAGGTCTGATCTTTCTCTCTGTCCCCAGCAAGCCCAGCCAGGGTGGGCTGCCTTGAGCACCTGACCCGGAAACTTCCTTCCGCCCCTCAGTCCTCCGAGAGTGGAGGTGACCTTCCTCACAGACCCAGCATTTACAGGTGCACCCGGAATAGACAGAGAAAGGAGAACGTGACATTGGCGGGACACGGGGCAATGTCTTGGGACGTCCGTGGTTGCCATGACAGGGGGAGCTCCTGGCACCGAGGAGTGGGGGCCAGAGATGTGCCCATCCCCCCATGTCCAGGAGGGCCCCCAGATGTGACCGGCCTGACCATGCATCGCGGGAGTCCATTGCCACCCGAGAACCTGAACGTTGTGTCCGGTCACCGAGATCCAACCGCGAGCAAACCTTTTGATGCCAGATGAAATCTGGAAAGACACTTTGACCCGGCCTTGGGGTTTCCCATCCTGGTGGTGGCAGGTGCCTGGGTCCCCTCCCCGCCGCCACAGCCACCAAAGCCAATGAACATGTTCCTCATGCCAGCTGTCCCCACCTCCCCGACAGCAGGCAGAGGGGGCCATCCCCCAGACCCAGAGCCCACCCTCCTCAAGAAGACGAGGGACACTGTTCCCACATCCCTGCTGGGCGCTGAGAGCCCTCGGATGCCCTCCCCGCCATCCCCCACCCCGCTAGCGACTCTCCCCGACTCGGATGCCCTGCCCCGCCTGACCCCACAAGCACCCCTTTTACTCCTCAACCTCTGCTTCTTTGCAAGTTGCTCAACTTGTTTGTTTTTTATACCAGGAAGCTACATTTTTGCTCCTTCCCGCCCACAGTGATCCCAAATTAAAGAGCACATTGGCCAGCAACAGCTCAAAGCCCGCCGATGAAGAGGGGACCCTTCCCACCCCAGTCTTGGGTCTCTCAAGGCTCCTGCTGGTTCCCTGCGGCTGAGGAGGGCTACACCCCGTTCTCCAGACTCCGCCCTGGCAGGGGAGGCGCTCTGGTGGACATCTTACCGTTCCAGGTGCTTCCTGGGCAGTGGACCAGAGACGGTCTCGAGCCCACTGGTCCTGCGGGTCAGCTGTGGTCTCTGTCACTTTCTGACCGCAGGCATGGGGGGCAAACGCCCTATGACCCAGTGACCAGTGGCCAGTCTGGATTCTGGACTCTTGGCCCAGAATCGCTCGTCTGTGCGAAACACGGGAGAGCCCACAAGAGGCAAAGGACCCAAAAAACAAACAAACGAAAAGCCCAACCAGATTTCAAAGCGCAGAAGCTCTTCTAGCCTCGAGAAGACAGGGCCTGCGATATAACAAGACACCAGTCCCACAGATAGTTACGGACACTGCCGCCCCCTGCCAGTGGGGGTAGACTGGAGGGAGCCTTTGCAACGAAAGCGTGCCCCTCTGCACAACGACTGAAAACAATTGGAAAGCAAAGTGAGAATCCGCTTGTTTTTAAGTTTCACCACAGGCTGCAATGCTACACAAAGTCATGGATTAAATATTCTTTCCCAGGACAATTCCTTGGCGCTGGCCCAACACACGCAATTCTTAGAGTTTTGGTGGCGTTCTCGTAATGCATGTTCGGAGGCTGCAAATAAGACATTTTTACGTGGAATTACTGTATGAATATAAATTCTGCATTTCCCCCCGGGGCAAGGAATTAATAAGACACACACGGATTCAGCAGACCTGCTTTGCAGACTAAGCTCCTGTGGGTTTTGCAATCATTCAAGGTCTCTTTGGGGAAAGCTTGTGTCTCTAATCCAAATGGACACAGCAGATTGAAATAAAAAGGAGATAAAAACGAGAGGCATGAATTGTGAAGACAAAGAAACAGACAAGAGTTGCTTCAGTTCTGCCTAACTCTCCAGACCCTCCCTTTGTGCCTGAAAAGCAAAACCAGGAAAGGAAGCAGGACCTGCAAGCTGTGCGCTCCACTGGGACCACCGGGAACCGCTCCCACCTCCCGTTCTGGAGCTGGACTCCTGCCTGGGCTGGTGGTGCTCACCCAGGAGGGGGTCTTTGTGGAACTGGGAGGGGTCTGCGCTGACCCGGGAGGGTTCCGCATTGACTGGGGAGGGGTCCTCGTTCACCGGGCAGGGGTCTGCACTGACCCGGGAGAGATCTGCGTTCACCCGGGAGGGGTCTGCGTTCACCGGGGAGGGGTCCGCGCTGACCGGGGAGGGGTCTGCGCTGACCCGGGAGGGCTCTGCGCTGACCTGGGAGAAGTCTGCGTTCACCGGGAGGGCTCCGCGTTGACCGGGGAGGGGTCTGCGTTGACCGGGGAGGGGTCTGCGCTGATCCAGGAGAGGTCTGCGTTCACCGGGAGGGGTCCGCGTTGACCGGCGAGGGGTCCGCGCTGACCGCGAGGGGTCCGCGTTGACAGGGGAGGGGTCCGCGCTGACCGGGGAGGGTCCGTGTTGACAGGGGAGGGGTCTGCGTTTCTCTGGGAGCAGGAGGGCTGTTGGCTGAGCCCGGAAGCGACGCGCTCCATTTCATTAAACGCGAGTGTCTCGAGCATGGTAGGTTCTTTTCAGCCGCGGCCGTCCGGAACCGAGCAAGACCGAACCCAGAAACCCACCGCGGGACCGACCCTTCCGAGGTTATCACTGAAAGGAATTCCGCCCCGGGGGCTGGGGGCTCTGGGACCCCCGCCCGCGAATACAGGGGTCTCTGTCGCCCCGAGCCTCCCGGGAGAGGGGACCCCGCTTGGGGTAGGGACCCTGGCGAGGGCGACAAGGGCCACGGCGGAGACGCCGCCACTGCCAGCACCCGAAGACGCGCAGAGCGCGGCGCCCCGGGACCCCAGGACCGGCTGATGGGGGCGGGGCGCGTACGCTGCGCTGTGGACGCCACGACGCCCCGCCTCCCGCGCCCTCAGAGAGTCTCCCTTGGTGGAGGGGGCGGAACCCGCGGCAGTCCCGCCCCCACCCCGGCCGTCCGCCAGTCAGACGCTGAGGGGGGCGGGCGCGTCCGGAGCTGTCCGGGGCTCCGCGGCCCCGCCCCCTCGCGCGTCCGCGCTCCAGGAGGCGTGGGGGCGTGGCCCGGGCGCGGCGCCTATAAAGGCGGGCGGCGGCGGCGGCGCCATTTTGCGAACGGCGAGCAGCGGCGGCGGCGCGGAGACGCGCAGCGGAGGTTTCTGGTTTCGGACCCCAGCGGCCGGATGGTGAAATCCTCCCTGCAGCGGATCCTCAACAGCCACTGCTTCGCCAGAGAGAAGGAGGGGAACAAAGCCAGCACCGCCGTCCACGCCGCCCGCGCCATGCCGCTCCTCAGCCTGCACAGCCGCGGAGGCCGCAGCAGCGAGAGGTGAGCGCCCCGCCCCCGCCCGAAGCTTCCAGAAGCGCCGCCGCGCAGGCCCGCGGGGAGCGGGCCGCGGGCCGCGCAGGGCCCGGGAGCGCGGGGTCCGCCCCTGTGTCGAGGCCACTTCGCGGCGGGGGCGGGCGCTCCGGGGGCCCGGGGCCCGGCGGGGCGGGCGCGGCCTGCCGTCGTGGCCCGCGGGGGGGTGGGGGACGCGCGGGGCGCCCCGTAGCCGCGCCTCCGCCGGGGTCCGGCCGGCCTCCCCCTCCCTTCGGCGCCGCACCCACGGCAGGTGCGGGTCCCCCCGGCGGGCCGCGGAGTGGGGGGCGCCGCGCGGAGCGCCGAGGCCGCCGGGCCGCGGATGGGGCCCAGCTCCGAGCCGTGCAAAATGGAGGCGGCCTTGGGGCCTCTTGGCCCCGCGCGGCAAATGGCTGCTGGCGCCGCCGGGCGCGCGATGGTGAAAACCTCCCTCGGGGCCGCGGGCCGCGTCCGCCGCCGTGACGCAAGCCGGGCCCGCGGGAGCGTGCGGGAGGGGCACCGGCGTCCGGGGCCGAGGGGGCGCGGGAGGGGGGAGCGCGCGCTCCCGGGGGGGGGGGGTGGCCCGCGGGTGGAGACGGGCGCGGCCGCGGGGTCTCTGCGCGGGGCTGAACGCCGCGTCCTGCCGTGGCAGGGCCTCCCCCGACTGCTGTAGTCACCTGGGTCCGGGGCCTCGGTGGTGCTCCTGATGTCCCTCACCCACCCCTGAAGATCCCAGGTGGGCGAGGGAATAGTCAGAGGGATCACAGTCTTTCGGCCGCCGCCGTCTTCTACTCCGTGAGTACCGCTGGGGGGGCGGGGGAGTGGGGGCGGGGCGGGGCGGGGCCGGCCTGAGCAGTGCCCGCGTCGGTGGTGCGGACCGGCGCTCCCTCCCGCAGGACGAGCGGCTGCGCGTGACCGAGGAGCTCGCGTCCCACGGCAAGACGAGGATTCTGAACGTGCAGACCAGGCTCTCGGGCTCCCGGCGCGTGGACTGGAGGGCGGTGTTGCGCGGCGGCTGCCTCTACGTGGAGATCCCGGGCGGCGCCCTGCCCGAGGGCAGCAAGGACAGGTGGGCCGGGTGCGGGTGCGGGGCGGGGGTGCTCCCGGGCGTGGGGCGGCCCCGCTGACGCCGGCCCTTCAGCCTCACAGTTCTCCTGGAGTTCTCGGAGGAGCAGCTGCGCGCCGCCCACGTCTTCATCTGCTTCCACAAGAACCGCGACGACAGAGGTGCGCGCGGGGGGCCTGGGCGGGGCCGGGTCGCTCCGGGCGCCGGCGGCCCCGCCTGCGGCTCTGACTTGGTTTCCCCCACAGCCGCCTTGCTCCGGACCTTCAGCTTTTTGGGCTTTGAGATTGTGAGACCGGGGCATCCCCTTGTCCCCAAGAGACCCGACGCTTGCTTCATGGCCTACACGTTCGAGAGGGAGTCTTCGGGGGAGGACGAGTAGCGGCACCGCCGGCGTCCCTCGCGCGTCGCCCCTGCATCGCGGTCCCCTTGCGTGTCGCGCTTACTGTGGGGCAGGACCAGCCGCGGCGAGTCAGGCCTGCTCGTGTGCGCTGGGTTTGTCCGCATGTTGTGATTGTGCAAATAAACGCTCACTCCAAATTAGCGGTATATTTCCTGAGGTTTAATGTGTTTGTGATACTGAAGTATTTGCTTTAATTCTAAATAAAAGTTTATATTTTACTTTTGTATTGCTGGTTGGAGATGATTCCGCTTGTCCGTGTTGGAGGAGTCTCACTGGAAGGCTCTGGGAAGTCCGAGGTCTCCGATCTGGAGCAGCGGTGTCCGTCTGCCCCGCTAGCGCTCTGAAAACCCGAATAAAAGTGATGACGCCTCCCACACCTGTGTTGGCTCCGTGGTGTTCCTCCCGGCACTGGCCCTGCCCTGGGACTCGAGGGCTTGGGTCGGGGTGGGGGTGTGGGTGTGCCGGGTTCCGAACTGCATGACCCCCTCGCCTGGATGGGAACCACACCTGGGCGCAGCCCAGTTCTTGTGGGGTCTGAGGCGTGGCGGGCCGCGGGGCAGTGGCTGCCTCCTCTCACGTTCTCAGTCCTTGGCAGCCCCAGGAGGCCCTGGGTGGCTGACCGCCCCACCCCAAAGCTGGGTCTGCTGCTCCCAGGCGCTTATCCGGGACGGCCACTGCTCCCCACTGGCAGCTCCTGCTTGCCCTGAGCAGCCTCACCTCTGGTTCTGTCCGGGGGGGGGGGGGGGGGGCTGAGGTGCAGGTGTGCGTCTGGACTTGGGCCCCCAGGTCATCGCCTGTGGGCTCCGTGGACTCCAGCAGCCCCTGGGGAGGGCCTTGCAGGGCTGTTCTGGTGGCGGGGGTCAGAGCGGGGATGTGGGGTAGGGCCCCTGCAGAGGGTCAGCGGGGCTGAGGGGGTTCCTGAAGGCCTACGAGGGGCCGGACTGCTGCGCCACCTGCTGGCCGCATCTGAGCATGGCCCAGAGATTCACGGCCGAGCCTGGGCTGAGGCCAGAAAAGGGGGCATATTTTATGGGTGCAGGAGAGGTACCTGCAGGGATCGGAATGTGTCTAGGGTTGGGGGGATGTTCAGCTACTGGAGATGGGGCCAGCCTTCAAAGGTCTGAAGGGACAGAGCCGGGCAGCACACCAGTCTGGGGGCAGTGCAAAGGGCTTTGGAGTTGGGGTGTTGAAGGGTACAGAGGAGTCTGAAGCAGATGAGTAGAGACGGGCAGAGTGATCCAGGGGAGGAAACAACTTGCGCAAGTCCTGGAGGTCAGGCAGACAGGCAGTGTGGCAGGACGCCTTGGCCCGAGGGAACGTGGGGAGCTTTTGAAGGAGCCCCACTGTATTCCGAGGGTACTAAGGAGCCACGGGAGATGTTTGAGCGGGAGAGGAGCCCTGGTTGTACCTGGGAGTTAGCCATGAGGGGGGAGGGGAAGTGAGGGGGCATGACCGGAGGCCCCAGAGGCAAGGGCGGTGGGACCCCTCAGGGGCCTTTTCCAGAGGCGTAAACTGAGACCCTGTTCTCTCCAGTAGGTTCCCAGATGAGACTTCCTTGCCGGGTGCTCCGTCGTCCTGCGCAATGAAACATCTACTGTGAGTTAAGCCTGGCTTCTGCCCTGGGAGAGCTCAGAGCCTGGGGGGTGACACGGTCAGGTGGCGGACGGTGAAATAAATACTTCCAGTGGTGATCGGTGCTCTGGGGGCAGGCACGGGGAGGAGCGACTTTATTTGCTTAGAGGAGGTGTGAGATTTGGAGTTTGGAGGAATGAACAGCCCATGCAGAAGCTTGGCGGCTGCACAGAATTTAATTTCACGGAGGAAGAGCACGGAGGCCACGGTGGGTGGAGAGTGGGGGAGGCGGAAGCCGTGGGACCCCGTGGGGACGCTTGGACAGGTGACTTCAGACTCCTCTGAGGCGGGCTGTGCTGGGGGGCTGGGTGTCTCAGGTTCTAGGAGCTTCCCCTCCCCCTGGAGAGGCCAAGCAAGTCTAGACTCACAGTCCCTGGCCGTCCTCGGCACAAGGGGTGCTCCGGGGTGGGAGATGGAGGACAGCGTCCACCTCCTCACCGAGACGGTGACCCTCAGACTCCAGCACTAGAGGGACAGCCTCACCTCTGCTGGAAGCTGGGCGGAGGGGTCCCATACTCAGACGTTGGTGGACAGGGAGTGGCCACACCTGGCAGAGGTGGGGTTGTCCTGGCGTCAGAAAGCCTCTGGAGGCACTGGTCATTAGCCCCAGCACCCAGGCTTCCAGGGGAGGACTTGGGCCCAAGTCCCCAGTGTAGAAAGGGGCCTGTGTGTCCACGGTCCCGCACCCTTCTGGCTGTTTCTGGAAGAGGGTGTCCCCTCTATCACGGAGGCACTCCCCACTGGCCTTCTGGCGCCAGGCCCGGGAAGGGTGCCTACCTCTCCGGGAGGCGTCAGTCCCGCAGCAGCGCCAGGGCGTGGCCCAGGGAGGCCTCCGTGGCCTCAGCCAGGTACGCGCAGCACAGCCAGTCCTCCAGGCCGGGCGCCTCCCCCGCCGCGGCTCGCTCGGCCAGGTGGAGGGCCAGCAGCGCACGGCGCACCTGCAGCCAGGGCCCAAGCGGGGCTCCTGGGCCGTGCAGCTCAGGCCCGGGGCCCCAGAGCAGCGCCTGCAGCGCACCCCGTGCCTGGGCCGCCGAGGTCTGCGAGTGGGCCAGCCGGGCTGCCAGAGTCTCCAGGCCGGCTGCCAAGGGCGTGGCTGAGGGCGCCACAGGGCCCAGGAGGGCACGGAGCAGGTGGCTTAGCTGCTGCGCGTGGGCGCCCGGGGGTCCCGGGGGCCGGGGGCGGACGCGGCCAAAGTCAGCCAGCAGCAGGCGAGGGGGCCCAGCCGTGGCACAGCCCCGGGGTGCCACCAGCAGCAAGTTCTCAGGCCGCAGCTCTGCCAGGGCCGCGCCCCGAGCCTCCAGGTGCTCCAGCGCAGACGTGAGCTGCAGCAGCAGCAGGGCCACGAGCCCGGGGAACTCCGCGGGCCGCGGCCCCCTGCCCGCCTCAGACAGCCACTGGGTCAGCGTGCGCTCTGGCACCTCGGCCGCCAGCGCCACGGGGCCGCTCCAGGGCACACCGGGCAATGCGCCCTCGGGCACCAGGCCGCACAGCCCCTGCAGGTTGAAGTGTGGGCCCAGCGAGGCCTGCAGCTCCAGGCCCCACGGGTGGGGCTCCTCGGCTCCCGGCTTGGGCACCTGAGGGGCAAAGGGGGGGCCGTCAGGGGCCTGAGCGCGGAGACCCCCGCCGGCGCTCTGCTCGCAGAAGCCTTCCCGCTGCCCCGCTGTGTGCGCTCAGGCTCCAGAAGCAGGAGTTGGAACGTGTTAATTCGCTGTCTGTCGCCAGCATGGTTTTAGGGAAAGCTCCTCCAAGGACGATGGGGTTTAGGGATCGGACTGCAGCCCCTCAGAGGTGTGAGGAGGTGGGCAGTGCGGGGGCCGAGGCCAGGCCGTCCCAGAGAAACACGACCCAGGCTGCGGGGTCATTGGACGTTTCCAGTAGCCACATTCTACACCTGCTAAGAAATGTGGACACGACAACCCCCATACTCTGTTTAGTCGGAGCCGAGACGTCCAGAACGTTAGCGTGCAACCGGCGCGAGCGTCAAGGCTACGACAGAGCAGGTGTCTTGCTCGGTGGCTCTGTCCGATCCTGAGATCCATCTCCAGGGGGAGGCCGGCCCTGGCTCAAGGCCTCAGAAGCCCCAGTGGCCGGAAGCCACAGTGCAGGACAGCAAAGCTCTTTCTAGAAGGTCAGGGGAGCACCAGCTTGGGAATTACATTAGAATCGCCGGGGCGGGGCGCCCTGGCAGGAGTCAGGGTCCAGCAGCTGTCCCCGGCCTGTGCGGCCAGCCACACCGCCCTCCCTTGCGCTCAGGGTGTGAGGGGGACGGGCCCCCCAGCACAGCCTAACTGCTGAGCATTGTCTGAAAACGTCTGCGTCTGACACGGGTGGCTTCACGGGGATCTATTTTTTTTTCTCCCTGAGTGGCACATAAAGGATCTTATGACAAGGGCGGTGACGGTCGCATTGCAAAACGCGTGTGGGGATTTGGTGCGTAAGGGCGCCTTGGGCTCCGTAGGACGGCTCAGGGCAGCAGAGGGGCTCGACGTGCCGATGGTGGCAGAGACTATTACTTATTATACGTGTTATTAATATGGTGGCCGCGGAGCGCGGTGGCTTTCTAGCACTGGAGTTCCCTAGAGACTGACTGGGTGTAAATGCAGATTGCAGGGCGCCCGGGAGGCGTGGGGGTTAGGACTCCCCGGCGACTTGCGTGTCCACCGCTGCACACCTCGGACACGCGGTTGCCAGGGCTGTGTTAGCGCGCGTCTGTCTCAGATTAAGACGGGAAGCCCAAGCGGCATGCGTCCCAGATGACACCCAATGTGGGACACCGGGGACGGTTCCGAGGAGCAGGGGCACGGGCGGGGCTCACCTTGGCAGCCAGCATGTGCCACGCCTCGTCACCCACCCGCACCAGGCGGTAGTAGAGGGCGTCTCCGCTGTCCACACATGGCGAGCTGTCCAGGAGGCGGAAGCCGTGGCCGGGGTGGCAGGGGCCCGGGCGGCCCCCCAGCAGCCGGGCCTGGAGCCGGGCGTGCATGGTACGGACGCCTTCCAGCTGCCGGGCCTCCAGGAAGGCGCGCACGGCCTCGGGGCGATGCAGGTCGGGCCAGCAGAGGCCCAGCGGGCTGTCGAGTGAGCAAATGTGTGGCTCCACAGGGGGACCAGGGGCCCATGCTTGGTCGTTGCCGGCCTGGCTCTCGTCCACACTGTGGGACCCCAGAAAGGGTCTCCGAGGCTGCCCTGCAGGAGCGGGGCCGGAGCTGGGGGCCCTGTGGATGGGCAGGGACCGGGTCCTGGCCAGGGTCTTCTTGGGCAGAGGTGGGGGCAGGGGCTGCGGGTCAGTCAAGGGGGGCCTGGATGTCCGGGGGCGGCAGGCCTTGGAGGGCAGCAGCTGGGCGCGGACCTCGCCTGATGGGGGGGAGCAGGGAAGGGGTGAGGACACGTGGGGCTTGGGCCCCTTGGCCCCCACTGCCCTGTCTGCAGGATGGGAAGAATGGCCCCATGGGGTACGGGTGCCCCCGCAGTTCACAGAGGAGCGACGCGTCGGTGGCCAAGAGGCGTCCAGCCCACACCAGGTGACCCTGCGTCCCTGTGTGGCTCCAGCCAGGTGACCCCACCTCTGGGAGCCCCAGCTTCCTCGTGTGGATGAGCTGGTGCTCCCAACCGTTTCCTCCCTCAGCAGAGTGACACTGCGAGTGAGCTAAGCCACCCTCGGGCAGGGGGCTCCCCAAGCCGTCGGGCTCGGCCACCCGCCCCTGCCGCCCCAGTCCTCCAGCCAGGCCCCCCGGGGGCTCACCGAGGTTGCTGTAGGTGGGCGGAGTCGTCCAGGTTGCCGCGTCAGGCCCAGGGGTCTCGGTGGGTGGCTCAGAGCCGCTCATGCTGCAGTGGGGGGTGGGGTCAAAGTTGGGGGCCCGCAGGGGTGGGCAGGCGCGGGGTGCTGATGGTGTGCGTGGGGGAGCAGGGAGCTAGGCGCGAGAGGGGGCAGCCTCGGTCGTCTTGTCCGGACTGGCCTGCTGGTGGTCCTAGGGTGGTGTGTCGCCCTGCCTGGGCTCCTTTCCTCATGGGTGGGGCAGGAACATCACCTCTCAACCGTCCAGGGCAGTGGGAAGGACCCTGTGCTTTTGCGACATGGACTGACTAGAAGGTCCAGCTGTGAGGGCCAGGCCAGGGATGGGGGGTCAGTTGGGGCCTACGACAGCCTCAGGTCTCCTTCCCAGAGCTCGGCAGCCCGGCCGCGCCCCACCCAGACCCCTGTCACCCCGACCTCCACGAGGTGCTGCTTCTCCCCACCCCCTACCCCAGCACCCCTCCGGGAGCCCCTACCTGCAGGACCCAAGTGACGGGGGTGGGGGCAGCCTTGGGGTCAAACTCCGGGGCAGGCGCTGCGCCCCCGTCCAGGCTGACCTGTGGCCCGCAGCCACCCGGAAGCCCCGTGCAACTGTCAGACCGCAGGGAGGGGCGCCCTCTGCATCACTTCCCCAGGCCCTGCTCCCCGCCTGCCCGCAGGGACGCCTCCCTCCAAGGTGGGAAGGACACTCCAGGCAGAGGACGTGGCCTGGGCCAAGCATAGGGGGCCTGGTGGGGGGGGCGACGGTCCCTGCGCTCGGGCTCAGGCAACAGGAGGATGGCAGTGGGGAGCCAGACGCGCTGGGGAACCCGGGCAATGCTGGGGCAGCGAGAAACGCCTCCAGGCCTGCTCTTTCCTCCCTGGTTTTCGCTTCCCCTTCTGCGGGGTCATCATCATTAGAGAAGCCTCGGGCGCTTGCCGCCGGGCTGCGGCGTGAAGGGCGCCCAGCTCCCCGCGGCCTCCCTGCCCCCTCCGTGAGGGGAAAGCGGAGACATCCCCTGCGGGCAGAGCTGCGACGGCACAGTCCGGCGCAGTCCGTGCTGGGCTTCTGTCCCCGCCCCGTGCTTTCGCTCAGGGGCCGTGAGCGCAGAGAGGATAGGGAATTCTCGTGGGGCTCTACTGCCGGGCCAGGCACAGTGATGGGTCCTCGGGGCAGCGCTGGGTGCCAGGGCCCTGGCTGCGGGGAAAGCAGGTGCAGCCACGTGTGACCAGGTTCCACACGGGTCCCCGGCCCCATTCTGGGCGACAGTGACAGACTGAGCTCAAGGCCTTTCCAGCGTGAGGTCCCCGACTTGATCCTGTGTTCTCCCTTCTCCCCACACTCAGCTTCCTGAGCCGACAGATTGACGGTCTCCATCTGTCACCGGTGGGCGCCCCGTGAGCCCTGGCGGCTTGGGAACCTCGCGACAGGAGGAGGGGGGAGGGTGTGGGCTCCGAGGGGCGGATTTCGCAACTCCAGGGCGGTCAGGGTGGGACCAGAGGTGCCCGCGGTGCCCACACCCTTCTGAGGTCCTTTCCCAACAGGACACTCGTGGGCCTCCCAGCCGGCAGCTGGCTGTGACCTGCCCCCCGGGGAGCGCGTGCCAGCACCCACCCGAGCACGGAATATACGGGGAGGCCAGAAAACCGCACTGCGTCGTCAAGAAACGGAACATTCCCACGTGAGACTGAAGAGAGGCAGTTGGCTGTCCGGCCCAGGGCCTCCCAGCGCTGCGGGTAAGTGACCTGTCCCTAGAACCTGGCCCGGCGGGGTCCTGCGCAGGGCCGGGGAGGGGGGGCTGTTTTATTTGAAAGATGGGTTCTCGCTCGTGGTGGAACTGGGACGGGAGTTCATTTTCTTGGCCGAATGCTGATTTGGATGACCGGATTCTGGACTTGCCCTTCAATTTTGTGCCCAAGGGCAGGGCCTCACTCCCCCCAGCCTGGTCCCCGCCCTGCGTGGCAATGTGGCCAAGCCGGGGCTGGGGTGGGGGCAGTGAGCAGGCGGCGGGCTAGGACCAGAGTGACATCTCCGGGGACTTTTGCTCCCAGAATGGGGCAGGGTGGTGGGCTTGCCTGGGGATTGGCTGCCTGCCTCGGGCGGGCCTCTCCTCCGAGGGCTCCCGGGGAGCCTTCTCAGGCGGGCAGGGCAGAGCGCCCAGCACCCCACCGAGCCCCGCTGGGCGGGCCTCCCCTGAGGCTCAGGACTGGGGATCTCCGGCCTCGGCTCAGCACCATCAACAAGGGAGACGCCCCGGGGCTGCCCGCCTGGGGACCCGCCCTGCTGACCCATTCTACACTTCTGAACTCCGGAGGGTCGACTAAGAGATCCCAGCTGCTCTAAGTCCCTCAGTTCCGTTACGGGGCGTCCCTGTGCTCGGCTCGGGGACTCCCTGGGGAGGGCAAAGGCTGGAGGGGCCCGGAAGAGGGGGAGCCACACAGAAAGTGGGTCCATGCCAGGGAGATGGGCCTTAGAGATGCACGGCGTGTGGGCGCCGCCGGAGGAACTCACTCGCCATTCCAGCTCCGTCTGGGAGGGGAAACCGAGGCAGGGAAGTTCAGCGCCCTCCTCCCGGGCCCGGGCATGCTGACTGGACCCCCGTCCTGTATTTGGGGAGACCCACAGACACCCTGTGAGTGGCCCGTCCTCTGTTTGGGTTCCTTTCCACTGGGCCTTGGAAGGAGGACCCCCTGCCCCACCCCAAGAACGAGACGGACTCAGGACATCCTGGGTCTTGGACCCGGTTTGAACGAGGGAGCTGGGCGTCCCTGCGGACGGATAGTTTGTCCTGCCGTTGCTGTGGGAGGAGCGGGGAAGGGAGGCTCCGGGGCCTCTAGGGCCAGCGTCCTCGCCTAGCGGCTTCTTGGAAGTCAGGCATGGAGGGTCGTCCAAAGCCCGATGCATCCCCGTCCTGCAGCGCGGGAAGGGACACTTCTTCCCAGCGTCAGATGGGAACCCGGAGGCCTGGAGAGAGGCCCTGAGTGGCTCGTGAGAGGCCGCCCGTGGGCATCTCGCCCAGGTCAGAGTCCGCTGACTGGTCTGACTTGGCCTACCTCCTTCCAGAAAGGGCAGATAAAGTGCTTGGTTTAAAAGCCTGCTCTGGGGGCACCTGGGTGGCTCAGTGGGTTAAGCCTCTGCCTTCGGCTCAGGTCATGATCCCGGAGTCCTGGGATCAAGCCCCGCATCGGGCTCTCTGCTCAGCGGGGAGCCTGCTTCCCCCTCTCTCTGCCTGCCTCTCTGCCTGCTTGTGATCTCTGCCTGTCAAATAAATAAATAAAATCTTAAAAAAAAAAAAGCCTCTATAAAAAACACAACAACAAAAAATCCCTATTTTTATTTGAGAGAGAGTGCCTGTCGCTGTGTGAGGGGCCGGGGAGGCTCCAGCGGAGAGAGCATCCCAAGCCGGCTCCATGCTGGGCAGGGAGCCTGACGGGGTCCCAGGACCCCGGGATCACGACCTGAGCCGAAACCAAGAGCAGACACCTGACCCGCCCAGGCGCCCCTAAAAGCTGGGGCTCAGTCAGAAGAGCACGTGACTCTTGATCTCTGGGTGTGAGTTCGAGTCCCATGTTGGGGGAAGAGCTGAGTTAAATAATAAACAAATAAACAAACAAATCTTTTTTTTTTTTTTTAAGCTGCCTGCTTTTTCTCCCAGCCCCCCGAAGCAGGGAGACTGCTGGGACCCCCCAAGCCTGGAGGGAGGAAGCGCAGCAGGGAGCACCCCACTTTCCCTCAGCCGGGGACTCTGGGCAGATGCTCTCTGTCCCTGACCTTGCCTTTGCCCACTGGAAAGTGGGATCCTAAGAGGATGCAGCCCTCGGGGCTCTTACCTGCCGGAAGGAGTCAACACGGGCTCTGGGGAGCGGCCCCCGGAACAGCACGGGCGCTCCCGAAGCCAGACCCGGAGCCATCACTGCGGCGAGTCCTTCCATCTCGGCAAGTGCCCCGCGACGCAGGGCCGGCTTTGGAGCTGGAACCAGACGGTTCCCCCAGGGGACCCCAGTAGCCACTCCTTCCTGCCCCCACTCCTCCCGTGAGCGTTGAAAGAAAACAAACAAACAAACAAACAAAGCCCCGAAGTCTGTTATTAAATCAGCTTCATTTTTATTGGGTTCCAACCAAATACAGCAGGAGGGGGCTGGGGGCCTGGGGGGTTCCGGGTTCATGTTGGGGTGGGAGGTGGGGGATCCCAGGGCGCCCCCGGTGTGCATGTCCTGACGCTGCTGAGAACACACCCCTCCCATCGCTGATGATGCTAAAGGCACTTGGATGTCATTTTGAGGGGCCCTTGGGGTTGTCATGGCGCCAAGGTCAGGAGGATGTAAAGGGAGAACACCAGTCGGTTCTGCCCAACTCAGGTGGGGTTCGGGGGCACCGGACACCCCCTTCGGCCCTCGCTACGTCCCGCCATGAGTGGGGTTGAGGCAGGTGGGAGCAGGACCAAGGTCTCCCGACGTGTCCAGACACACTGCCCGGGAGGAGGGCCGGCACCCCTCCAGGCTCTGTCTGAATCCCGCGCTCAAAACCCCCAGGCTTGGCCCAGCTTTCTCTCCGGCTCATCTCAGAAAGATCTTGAAGGATCCAGGATCCAGGACAACCATCAAGCCGGTCCGTGGACGTGGCCTCAGATAGGTGCAGCCGTGGATTTGACCTCAGACCTACGTTACAGACAAGGACCCCAGGGTCCAGGGGTTCTCAGCCATCAGCTATAATTGCACACCTGGAAGGGAACAGACCTGGTTTCGAGCCTTCCTACGAGGTCCTTAAGAATACTGTCCCAGGGCACCTGGGTGGCTCAGTGGGTTAAGCCTCTGCCTTCGGCTCAGGTCATGATCTCAGGGTCCTGGGATCTAGCCCTGCATCGGGCTCTCTGCTCGGCGGGGAGCCTGCTTCCCCCTCCCTCTCTCTGCCTGCCTCTGCCTACTTGTGATCTCTGTCTATCAATAAATAAAGAAAATCTTTAAAAAAAAAGAATACTGTCCTAACCTCCTGGGGGGTGGCCAAGCTCCTTACTAGTCGAGGGGTCCCACAATGTTTCCTGTGCCCCTTCCTCAAACGATGCCCTGTCATCTGGCCCAGGTGGAGGGTGGGGGCAGTAATCCACCTGGCAGAGGCAGGGTCATGGATGGACCCCGTGCGGTTCCTGAAGATTTTTGTAAAACATCAGCTCCTGTTGCTTACCCCCAGTGATGGGGAACTCACTATCTGAAGAGTAAGCTTAGGGGAGTTCTTCCTTAACCCGAGCTTCCGTCTGCCTGTGGCTCCCTTACCCTTTAGCCCTAGCTCTGCTCCAAAGTGGCAGAGACTGCACTTAACAGGGACCCTCAGAACCTCACACATTCTCTGGCCTCATTCCCCGCAGGTGCAGTGGGTCACAGCGCTGGGCCGGGCCTGGTAGGGGTGCACTGGGGCCCCTCTGAGGCTGGCTGAGGGGTCGTGTAGACTCAGGACTGAAGGTCACTCCAGCTGGCCTGCTGGAGGGGGACACCCCAGAAGCCATGCTCCCCAGCCAGGGGCCAGGGCGGCTGCCCCTCCTGTGTGGCGTGGGCAGAGGAGGCAAGTGGCCACTGTTGCGGGTGGCAGAGGAAGCGGGGGAGATGGCTTCTTCTAGTGGGCAGCCCACCCTGCTGGGCTGGTGGGTCCCAGACTGGGGGAGAGTCTGGGGGCAGGGGGCCAGACTAGCCTGTTTCGTGCTGGGCCCCCAGTGGGAGCACTGCTTGTTCTGCAAGACCTCAGTGCAGCCCTGACACTCCCCCAAGACAGCCAGTCGAGTGGGAGCTGAGTGTGAGCTGAGTGTGTCTCAGCTGTGATCCGTGCACATCTCAGGTGTGAGCGGCTTGTCCTGGGCGTGAGTTGTGCTCTCAGGAGAGCCCTGGGTCCCCATGGCGAGCTCTGCAGCCTAGGGCGCGCGTTCAGCATCAGCTGGGTCCAAGCTGGGTGTGTCTTGAGTGTGAACTGGATGTCGCGTGTGAGCTGAGCGTGGCCTGGCTGTGAGCTGTGTCCCGGGTGTGAGCCGAGTGCATTCCCAGTGTAAGCTGGGGTTGTCCCAAGTGTGAGCTGGGTGTCTCAGGTGTGGTATGTGTGTGTCCCGGGTGTGAGCTGGGTGTGTCCTGAGTGTGAGAAGGGTATGTCCCAGGTGTGAGTTGTGCTCTCACGAGAGCCCTGCGTGCTCGAGGTGAGCTCGGCAGCCTGGGGGCGCCTGTTTTGGGTCAGCTGGGTTCTGTTTTGGAGCTGTGTGTCCAAGAGCGTGTCCTGGGTGTGAACCCCTGTGTGCTCGGTGTGCGGAGTGGAGCGTGCAGGCATGCCTCCCCCGGGGGCTGGGTAGCCCCCACGTCCTGGATGTAGACCATCATCCCTCGGGGTGTGAGCGGTGTCGGGGGCCCCCCAGCCAGGGGTAGGGGGGTGTGAACCATCTGCAGGGAGGGCTGTGGGGGTCTCCGAGCTCCCACCCAGCTCAGGAGGGACAGGAAGACAGGGTGAAACCTTTAGAAAATGCTCGAGAAACTATGCAAAAGATGAGTCCTGATGAAAAAACAGTCCTGGGGTCGGGGCCCTACAAAAAAAGGGGGGGGGGAGTCGCGCCGGGCGCCGGCAGGGCGGCCTCCGGGAAACGCAGAGGTGGTCGTGGGCCGGGCCGGCGCGCGCGGGGCCGTCAGATCATCTTCATGGTGAACTTGCGGGCGCCGCCCTGGCCCGCCGCGGCCGCCGGCCCGTCCACCTTGCGGAAGGAGTACTCCACCGAGAAGTGGTTCTTGTGCTGCCCGCGGCCGCGGCTCCACACGAAGAGCAGCAGGAAGCAGAAGAGCACGACGCCCAGGAAGGTGATGCAGCCCATGGCGGTGGACACGAGGATGGTGGTGAGGTCCAGCGGGAAGCGCGCGGCCGCCTGCGTCTCGTTGCGGCCCTCGCCCGGGGTCCGGTCGGCGGCCGGCCCGGGCTGCACGCTCAGCGTGGCGAAGTAGGTGTCGTTGCCGCCCGCGTTGCTGGCCACGCACGTGTAGGTGCCGCTGTCCTGCGGGCGCGCGCCCCGGATCTCCAGCGTGCCCCCGGGCAGCAGGCGCGCGCGGCCCGCGCTGTCGGCCGTCACGGCGCGGTGGCGCGGCGTCACCCAGGCCACGGTGGGCGCCGGCTCGCCCTCGGCGCGGCACTGGAAGCGCACGTCGTCGCCCGCCGCCGCCGTGACGCGCTGCAGCCGCCGCTCACGGATCTTGGGCTTGCGGCACACGAAGTACTCGAAGAGCGCCGAGTCGGGCAGGCTGCGCAGCGCGTCGCCGCGGACCTCGGCCGGGGTGGCGCAGGCCGGCAGCCGCCCGTCGAAGTTGAGGGTCTTCCGGCGCTGCACGATCCAGAGCAGGCGACAGTCGCAGGCCAGCGGGTTCCCGTCCACGCGCAGCGTCTCCAGCGTGTTGACCGAGTGGAAGGTGCTCTCCTCCAGCGTGGACAGCAGGTTGTTGGAGAGGTTGAGCAGGCGGATCTGCCGCAGCCCCAGGAAGGCCTGCGGCTCCACCACGGCCAGCAGGGCGCCGGCCAGGTGCAGCTCGCGCAGGCGGACCAGGTCGCGGAAGGAGCCGCGCGGCACCGTGCTGATGGGGTTGTGCGACAGGTTGAGGCAGGTGAGGTGGGCCTGGTGGCGGAGCGCGGCGGCCGGCACGGCGGTGATGTTGGTGTGCGTGACGGACAGCGAGGTCAGGTTGAGCCCCTGCAGGCTGCCGGCGCCCACCTCCTCCAGCAGCGGCCAGTTGTCGATCTCCAGGTGCAGCAGGCCCGGGAGCCTCCGGAAGTTCTGGTCCTCCAGGGCGGCGATGGCCAGGTGCCGCAGCCGCAGGGCGCCCAGCCCCCGCAGGTGGCCCAGCGACTCGCCGGACAGCGCCGTGAGGTTGCAGCGCTCCAGGGTCAGCTCCTCGAGCGCCAGCAGCCCCGCGAAGGCGCGGCGCGAGATGAACACCAGGTGGTTGTCGCCCACCTCCAGCCGGCGGAGGCTGCGCAGGTCCTGGAAGGTGTAGTCCAGGAGGATGACCAGCTTGTTCTCGCTCAGGTCCAGCAGCGTGAGGTTGTCCAGGCGCGTGAAGACCCCGGGCGGGATGAGCTTGAGCAGGTTCCCGCGCAGGCGCAGGACGCGCAGGCGCGGCAGGTTGGCGAAGGCGCCCGGCTCCACGTGCGCGATCACGTTCTCGCTCAGGTCCAGCTCCTCCAGCAGCGGCAGCGCGGCCAGGTCGCCCGGGTTCAGGCAGCGGATGCGGTTGCGGCTGAGCTCCAGCAGGCGCGTCTCGGCCGGGATGCCGTCGGGCACGGCGGTGAGCCGGCGCCGGGGACACGCCACCGCGCGCGTCTGCGCCGCGCACTCGCAGCGGGCCGGGCAGCCGCCGGCCGGCGGGGGCGCCGCGGGCAGGAGCAGGAGCTGCAGGCCCAGGACGCACAGCCAGCAGGTCATGGTGCGGAGCGTGGGCCTAGGGCCGCGCCAGCATCCTCGTGGGCACCTGAGGGCGGGGCAGGCATCAGCACGCGGGGCCCACCGCCCCGACCCCGCCGCGCGCAAGACGCGTCCCTCCGCGGAGGCCCCGCACGGCGAAGAACTGGACGCACGGCCACGCGAAAGCCCGTCCACCCGCGCTCCGGATGGCCAGGAAACGGAAACCGCCCAAACGCGCATCAGTAGATGGGCGGACACACACAGCGAGTCCCCCGCGCGCGGGGGCTTCCCTCGGCCACGAGCCGGAGCGAGGCGCCCCCACGCGCGGCCCGGGGACGGACCCCGAGCCCACGGTGCTCAGGGAGGGAACCAGACAGGAGGCCGCACGGGATGTGAGTCCACGCGCGTGACACGCCCAGACCAGGCTCCTCCCCAGGCAGGAAGGGGGCTCCTGGGGGCTGGGGGAGGGGATGGCTGATGGACACGGGGCTGCTTGGAATGTTCTGGAACTAGCTAGTGCTGATGGTTACACAACTTTGTGAATACACTGAAAGTCACCAAAATGTACCCTTTAAAAGGGCAAATTTTATGTTATGTCCATTTTATCTCAATAAAAACATTGCAAGAGAAAGCACTTATTGAACTGGAGAAGAACTTCACAACATAGTGTACGATGTTGGGGTACCCCCCCCCCCACAACTTATTGAGTGCTTTCTGTATACCAGGCTCAGAGTCCGCTGAAGGGTCAGGCAGCTGGAGGTCCCGCCCTCCCGGGGTTTGTTGACATCCCCCCAGCGGGGTGGCAGGTGGTCTCAATATTCTCCCTCACTACCCCCAGGGGCCTTCCCGGGGCCCCGCCCATGCTGTCCTCCCTCTTCCCTGTATTTGTGTCTATACTGATCCAACCACCACATGAAATTAGGACGTAGCTTAAAACCCCGGTCATGTCTGCGACCTCTCAGGGGACTGTCCCCTCTCCCAGACCTTCGTGTTCATCGCTTGGATTTCCCGAGAGCCCAGGAGTGTGCATGAGACCGGGCACCTGCTGGGGGAACACCAGGGCTCGATCCACACCGACAGCAAGTCCGGGGGACACACCCGGACACTCTGGAAGGAAGGGTGGGTGGTGACAGAGGTGTTGCCGGCAGAGGCAACATTTGAGCTGAGACCCAGCAGGGGGCTGGCTTGAGTCCCCCAAAGAGCCGTGTTTGAGTCTTAGCCCCCGGTACCTGTGAAGGGGGCCTCGTTTGGAAACGGTCCTGCAGATGTGATCAGTTATGATGTGGTTCTATTGGAGTTGGGCGGCCCTACAGCCAGGGACAGGTGTCCTTGTAACCAGAGGGACAGGGACACTCACATCGATGCCAGAGGCCACGTGAAGCAGAGGCGTGGACTGATCTGGTGTGTCTGTAAGCCAGGAGAGCCAAGCGTTGTGCTGTGCGGAGCCACAGAAAGCTGGAAAAGGAAGAGGGGATCCTCCCCGGAGCCTTCGGAGGGGTCTGGGTCCTGTAACACCCCGATGTCAGACTTCCGGCCTCCAGAACTGGGAGAGGATAGCTGTCTGTTGTTTCAAGTCCCTCCGCGTGTGGCATTTTGTCGTGATGGCCACAGGCAGCTAACAGAGACCCAGTAGATGATCAGGAAAGTGCCCGTGGTGTCTGGGGAAGGGAGTGCCAGGCTGGGGGAACTGCCAGTGTAAAGGCCCTGGGGCAGGAGTGGGTGCCGGCAGTGGGGGAGGGAGGCCAGCTGGCGTGTGGCATGGAGCCTGCCGGCCCCGCCACCCTGGGCTCCTCCCTCCACTCCGCTCGGCTGTAGCCAGGCCCTGGGGGTTGAGGTGGGGCTTGGCGGGGAGGGTCCAGCCAGATGGCAGCTGGATGGGGGCTGCCCACTAGCTGGTCAGTTATTTTTGGCCTCTTAGCAGCTGCATCTCCCCAAGCATCCCCCATGGGAGGTTGCCTGTTTCCACACTGTTCCCACAGGACCGGCCGGGCAGGGACTCAGGCTCCAGGTCCTCCATCTGCTGGACATCTGGGAGGCTGGCTCCCGCCTTCCCAGACTCTTCGGGGAATGAACACGCTCAGAGCCCCTGGTCCCCGCCTGCTTCACGACGAGCATGAATCCCATGTAACCGGGGTTGGGCGGGGAGGGTCTGCACTTTGCAGGCACAATCCAGGTAAGACGAGGTCACCCTGGGCTCGGGTGACCCTCACCCCATGACTGGTATTTTGATACAAAGGGGAGACATGGACACAGAAGCACAGAGCAGAGGCTTCGAGACAGTGGGTCGGAGGGTATGGCTTTGAGCCACGGGACACCAAGGACCACCAGGAACCCCCAAGAGCTGGAAGATGCCAGGAAGGATCCCCACGGCCCCTAGAGACTTGAGAGGGAGCCCAGCACTGCGGACAGACCCCTTGAGTTTGCTGCAGGGTCGCTGGAGATAACGAGAAAAAAAAAATGGACCTAACGTCCGTGTCCATCACTAGGGGATTGGTTAAATTATGGTCCGTGTCTGCTGTGGCATCGAGGAGATTCCCGTGCACCAACAGAGGAAGACAGCTGAGAGGCACTTAGATGGGACTTAAAAAAATCTGGGTTGTCAGCTACAGACTGCACAAATAAAATGAAACGAAACACCAAACTGAACTCTAGATGCCCCCCCCATGCCCGGGATTTCACGTACCCCACGGAACAGCCCCGGGAGTGGTGGGAACGGAGCTGCTCACAGCACGAGGAAACCAAGGATCGGTGGGTCTCAGCTCGTGGCCTCTAGCAGGGGACCAGGAGGGAGGCTGTGGGAGGGAGCGGGAGCCGGCCGGCTGTGCCCTCCCACCGCGGCTGTCCTTAATTCTGACCTGGACGTTGCAGGGACACAGTCTCTCCCTAAGGCAAACTTCCTGCTGAGGCTGTTTTTCTAGGTCATTCTGCCCATGTTGTTGCCCAGCGCGTGGGGAGGCTGGGTCCCAGGAGAGGACAAGAGAGCCAGAATGATGGCCCCTCGCTCAGCTGTCCATCTCCCATGGCTGGCGACTTCCTACCTTAAACTCTGAGCTTACTCCCAGGTCCCTGCCCCAGCCTGTGCTGTTCCCTGTGGTCAAGGAGTAACTGTCCTCGCCCCGGCAACTAGGGACAGGGCCTCGACAGCCTGATTCGGGGGGACTTGGGGCACCTCTGGCTTTGCCCCAAGCAGGGAATGGGTGGTGTGATTCAGCACCAAATACAGAGTCCTTGTGGGGACAGAGTTGTCTGGTCTGTTCTTTCTATAGCAGAGAACCGCACCCCCGTCTGGCATATGATGAGGCCCCAAGGCTCGGCCCCGTCCTCTCCCTGCCCTCCCCTCCTCCCTCTCCCCCGTCGCCCACTCTGTTCCAGCCACCTGGGCCTCCTTGATGTTCCTCCCACACACCAGGCCTGGTCCTGCCCCAGGGCCTTTGCACGTAGTGTTCCCTCTGCCTAGAACACCTTCCCTGCATGGCTCTCTCCCTGACTTTATTTGGGTCTGGTCCCGTGTCACCTCCTGGTGACTCTGTACTACAGTCCTCGTCCTCGTCTCTCTCGATAAAGTAAGCTCTGTACCCTGCGTGGGTCTCGAACCCACGACCCCAAGACCAAGACTCTCGCTCCACTGTCAGCCAGCCGGGGGCCCCCATCCTAGTCCCTCTAAATGCCATCTAGACCCTTGCTTGTCGCCGGTCTCCCATCTGCTGGACCGTGAACGCCGCCGCCACCACCTTCGACACGGCAAACACCACGGAGCCTCGGCTCTGGGCTGGCCCCGGCGCAGGGGCTCCACCTGGACCCCACCGCATGGGGGCACCCCGCCATCGCCCTCCCTTCCCAGACGGGGACACTGAGTCGCACAGCACCTCGGGGTGGTGGGAGACCGTCTCGGGGGGCAGCGGGCAGCGCGTCCGGTCGTAATCCGGAGCACAGCTGTTGCTGCCGGGCTTTTTAAAAAAGACGATTTAATCGAGTGTGGCTGACAGCCGTGGTGCATGGGTTTCAGGGGAATCTTGAAACGGTTTTTATTGTGCATAACGCTGGGCCTACTTCTGTCACCTCAGAGACACGGCCATGCAGCTGCCCCTCGGTCCCCGCTTCTGTCCACTAGTCAGTCAACGAACAGCTGCCCCGTGCTGAGCCAGAGCTGGCGAGACGCCAGAGACAAAGAGCCCCGCCCCGCAGCCGGGGGCGGGAGGTAGGGGGGCGGTGGTGGTGGTGGTTGTGGAAGCTTCATGAACACCCCCGGCTCCGGGGGGGACCGTGGGGCCGCGGAGGGGAATTACCCAGAGGGGGGCTGCTCTGCCCGAGGCCCTGCGGAGGGGGGAGGGGCTGAGCCGGTGGCGACAGGAAGGGCGGTGGGGGGGGGCGCCCGCAGACACCCTGGGGTGAGGCCCTGCGGTTCAGGCAAGACGCGAACACGGACGTTGCACGTTTCTTAGGCTGTTTTTCTACGTTGGAAAGAATTCTTCTTACACAAGAGCTGGCCCAGAACACGGATGAGGGCAAAACCAGGAAGGAAGGACTCGGCGGCCAGAGGTGGGCCCGGCGGGGGCTGGCAGGACGCTGGGGAGCACCTCACCCGCGTCCCTCACTTGTTACAGGGCGGCCGAGCCACGGCGACGCCCCGGATGGGAGCACAGCTGGCCCTTGGCCGTGGGGCCCCTCCAGCTGTGAGCCAGCATGTCCCTGACCGTCCCTCAGGCGCGGCCGTCATTGCCCTCACGGGGCCAGGGGTGAGGCGAGTCAGGGGTGCGGCAAGCCCGGGAGGGACCCTCACGGGCCTGTGTCCTGACCCTGGGCCCCACAGTGGGGTTCCCATCCAGCTGGAGGTCTGGGCTCCCGTCCTGCTTCCGGGGGTTCTCAGGGCCCTGTGCCCACTGCCCTGCAGGGCAGAGGCGAGCGGGAAGGGCAGAGGGCACAGCGTGGACAAAGGCCCTGTGGTGGGCTGTGGCCGACGGGGAAAGGAGGGCCCTGTTCTTACCCTTTCTCTGCCCCTTCCCTTCCCAGAGCTGGGGTCTTGGGGGACATGCGCTCCGGACCCTCCCTCCCTGCCCCCGGGCCAGGCGCCCACCAGGGCCTCTCCTCCTGTCCCCGTCAGCTGACGACTCTTGGTTTTCTGTCTCGGGCGGCACAACTCCCCCGAGCTCCAGTCCTGGGGACCCGGCCGCATCCCCGACCTCTCCTGGGGGGGTCGCTGCAGTGCCCCCCCCCGCCCCAGCCCCGGCAACGGGGAGCCGTCCCCACTGCATCCCCCCGTCCTGCGCACGCTGGAATCATGGCAACCCCCACCCCCAGCCAGTCCATCGGCAGGTGCCACCAGCTGCACCTCCAGATCCCGGGCTCTCCTGTCACCGCCAGGCCACCGCACGGGGCAGACCGTCCCCCACTGAGAACCCACCTCCTTCCTTCTTGTGGCCTCAGTGTCCCACATGCAGAATGGCCGTGGGGGCGGTCAGAGGAGACCCGCACCACAGACGTGGGGTGGGGTCGTTCTCCGGGGGGCTGTTCCAGCCAGGGCGGGGGGCCGAGCCTCATCCCCGGCCCCCACCCGCTTGAGGCCAGGAGCGCCACCCGCCACGACCACCACAGGCGTCCCCGGACGGGGAAATGGGGCAGCCCCGGGGTGAGAGCCCTGTGTAGAGGTCGCACGACGCATGGCAGGCACATGGTAGAGGCCCCCCGCGAGGAAATCAGCTCACCATGGGTCTGTGGTACACACAGGGACGCAGAGGCCCAGAGAGGGGAAGGGACCTGCCCAGGGCCACACAGCAGGTGACGACAGATGAGGCTGAAGCCCAGGGCGCCGTCCCCTCTTCTCCACGGCTCTCCCAGGGCCGGCGGACCCATCCCCCATGGAACCGTGACGTCTGTGTGCGCTGCAGACCCGTGCGTCAGCCGGGCAGGACCGCGAGGCCCCCAGCGCCGCCGCGCCCTCCTCCCACCCCGCAGGAAGGCTTGGGGTTGGCCGCGTGGGGAGCCGGGCATGCGGGCTGCCCCGGATGAAGGTCCCCGAGGGCACTGTGCTGGGTGCTTGATGCTCAGCCTGGGGCCACCCAGACCCCCTCACAGAACCAGGCCTCCGCCCCCCGCGTGCCCCAGATGGACAAGCCAGCACCGGGGACTGGGCGCACAGCCTCGTCTGCCTCCCGTAAGCCAAATCCCACGGGGGCGGCCCGGCCCCAGCGTCCGGGTGGGCGGATGACCTGTGTTTCCCGGACAGAGCCCCACTGCTGTGACAGGCTGTCCGTGGGGCGGCAGTGGTCACCAGGGCGTGGAGGCACCCTGCCACCCACTCACACTCCGGGCGTCCCGTTCTCCTCCTGAGACCTACCTGAGGCCCCGACTGGTGCCCGGCCCCCACGGGCACATTTTTCCCATTTCAAGTTTTTATTTAGTTCAGTGCCTTTTAGTGCATTCCCAGTGTTGGGCAACCATCACCTCTGATTCCAAAACATTCCATCAGTCCAAAGGAAACCTCGTCCCCATCGGCCATCACCGCCTGGCCCCCACGAACCCGGGCGTGGAGGAGTCTGGTCTAGACGTGTCGCACACGTGGACTCACAGCCCGTGTGGCCTCCTGTGTCTGGTTCCCTCCCTGAGTGTCGTGTTGGGTGGGAGCAGACAAGAGTCGTGAAAGTGAAGACGGGACATTGAGAGCTTGGGAAAAGTGGGGGTCTGTGGCGGTCTGGCGCTTTGTCCGGCATGGCCTGGGGGCTCTCTGAGCCCAGATCCGCACGGGAGGCGGGGGTCAGCCAGGCGACAGTCCGGGAAATGGTGTTCTGAGTGGAGGGACCGTGGGAGCCAAGTCGCCGGCTTGGGGACAAGCCCGGTGCCCGAGGCGCAGCCCTGAGGGGCTGGCGTGTGTCTGCGTCTGGGGGCTGGGAGCTGGAGCCGGCCGGGGCGGAAGCCCGCAGGGCTTGGACCCCGCCGAGGGACTGGGAGCCCAGGCTGAGCGCGGTGGCCGTCAGGAGGGGCCCAGAGCAGGACCACGGGGCGTCTGTATTCGTCTGAAGGTGCGACCGCTCTGTGTGGCCTGACCCCATCGCCCTGCAGCCCCTGAGTCCGGACCGTCCTGCCTACCCCACAAGGTCGTGACAGTGGGCTCTACACCGTCCCGCTCTGCCCCCGCAGCGCGCTCGGAGCTGGGTTGCTCTGGGGCCTGGCCTACCCCGCAAACACGGCGAAGGACCCGCCAGCCTCTGGGGCGGGACGACGCCGGGTCCCGTCAGCGCCCGCAGGCTGCCCCGCGTCCCTCCCTGCACCCACCTCCCCAGGCTGACCGCAGGGGGAGGGGCAGATGCTTTGTAGAGAAGGATCCTTCCAGAAGAGTCTGTCCTGGGTGCTGGCTGGGGTAGGAGCCTTGAGTCCTCCGCTTGGCTGGGGCCTGCCCTCCCTCCCTCCCTCCCTCACTCCTCGAGCGCTTCAAGGGCACCTGCTGGGTACGAGGTGCTATTCTTGCTCTCGAGGGCAACGGCTTTGAACAAAAGAGACAAAATCCCCGCCTTTCCGTCTACGGGTGGTAAACAGAAGAAAGAGGTAACAGAGAGGCCACACGCAGACGGTGCTGTGGAGAAGATCGACGGGGGGGGGGGTGTGCAGGCAGCGGGACGGCGGGAGCCCCGAAGATGCGGGGAACGTGTGCCTGTCACCCTCTGTGGCCAAGAGGAGGCAGTTGGCCAAAGAAATTAAGGGTAATGATGAGGTGACCTCCAGACGGGGAGACTGTCCTGGGATCCCGGAGGCCCGACAGCCTCTCGAGAGGGAGGCAGAGGCCAGGGGTCCCAGAGACAGGCAGACCCTGGGCTGCTGGCAGGGAGGTCAGAGGGGGTCTGCAGGGGAGGGAAGGGCAGGAGCCGGGTCTCCCTGGACCCTGGGGGGACCAGCCCTGCCCCCTAAAACCAGTCCCGCGGTTTTAGGACTTCTGAGCCCAAAGTGTCAGAGAATCGGAGTGAGTGGCTTTAAGCCTACGCTGGTGGCGGTTTGTGACGGCGACCCCAGGAGACTCATGCAGCCTGGAGGAGGTGGGCTGAGGCCCCTGCAGAGCTGTGAGCCTGCTTCCAGGGGCCGGGAAGAGTGGGGGGCCGGGCTCCCATAGAGGAGGCCATCGGCACCAGCTTAAGTGTGGGGACATACCTGGGGACGGGCCCCGGAATGTGTCCATCACGGCAGCACCTGGGGAAAGGGCCCCCCTACTCCCCTCCACTCGAAACTGTCCAGGACTAATTTGCCATAAACTTTCCACCCAAGGAGGAGGCAGAGTGTGGCCGGGGTCCTCGGGCCCGTCCCCTCGGGCAGACGCAGCCTGGCCAGGCCCCCCCGCGTCTTCCACCCACCTGCTGTTCGGCCAAGCTTTATCCCAGGCCAGGGGATGCTGATGATTGCCTTGGGCAAGGCCCAGCCAGGCCCCCCTGGAGGCAGCAGCTGAACCCACGGGGGTCGGGTGGGGGAGGTGAGAGATGGTGGAAGCTTGACAGCGGCGGGACCCCATCGCCCCCCACCACAACCCGTCTCCCTGTCACAACAGGGACAGGAGGGAACAAGGGGAACTGGGTTTGGCAGGAACTAGAAATATCCCCCATTTCCCATTTAAGCTTCTAGACAGAATGGGGGTCCCAGCCGCAGCAGCACCGGCCCTCCGAGGCCTGCTTTTGGGAACACACTGCCGACCCCCCCACCCCATTTGGTGCATCCTTCGTCCTAGATCCAGGCCCTCCTGGGGCTTTCATCCATGACAATTCATTAGGCCCTAATTAGCCTCCGTCTGCTCTTCGTCCCTTAACTCTTTGGGGGGCTGGGGGCCTCCCGACCCACTTTCCTTGCCAACCTACACACGGGCGCTGCCAACTGCCCTCTCCGGGAGAGGTTTCCTGATCTAGAACCATTCTTCGAATGCCCACCATACACTGAGGCTGCTCACCCGCTGGCCCAGCCTTGAGGGTGGGAATAATGAAGCCCATTTGGAGAAAAAGAGACTGAGGGTCCGAGTGGTCCAGCTCACCTAGCATCACGAAGCTTAAGGGTCAACACTTGAACGTGGGTCTGATGCCAGCTCCTTTCATTAAATTCCAGGGCGCTACTGGAGGGCAGAGGGTGCCCTTCTGCGGCCCAGGATTGACACGTGGTGGTGGGTGGCTCGCTGGGGCCCACCCGGCACAAGCTTTGCTTGGAGAGCCCCCGGGGAGGCTGTCTACCTGGTGACTAGGTGGTGACTCAGGGGAGCCCAGGAATGACAGCACGGGGGAGAGCAATCAAGCGGCTGCCTCCCGTCGCTTTCTGGGCCCACTCAGCGAGGCACCTGCAGATCCCGGGCCTCTGCTGGGGGGGCGAGGAGCAGCCGCCCCCATTCTGTAGAGGAGCACACTGAGGCCGAGCGGGCACAGGGCAGGGCTGCCGCGAGGGCAGCGGGGGCACCGAGCACCAGACCAGGGCCCAGCGTGCATCCGTGCGCCGTCACATCGGCCTCGGCCCTGGAGGCCCGCGAGGGTCCCTCCGCCGCCCCACGTCACCAGCTGGGACGCAGAATGGAAGGAAAGCCAGGATGAGAGCACCAGGGTTAGCCCTTCGGAACCCCCGTCCCAGGGCTGGGCAGTCCCTTGCTGTCACCCTATGCCGTCCGGGTGGAGTGCAGGAGCAGGGTCTGTGGGGGAAGCCTAAGGGGTCTGCCCGTGGGCTCTGCCCGTCTGGATCCTGCCTCAGCTGGCTGCTTTGCCTCAGAGGGGCCCAGAGCCCACCTGGGCTGCGACTCCTGACAAAGACGACCCTCTCCTTGCTCACCACCTCGTCCACACTGAGACCTTGCATCCTCCACCTTCTGTCACTCACATGCCACACCCTTCCCAGCCTCCACACTTCCTCCAGGGAGCCCTCCCGGATTGCTCCAGGTCTCACTGCTCTGCTGGCCCAGAGGTCCTCCATCAAGTCCCAAATGGTCCCTCGGCCTGCTGCCACGTCACACAAGACACTCTCCCTCCCACCCTCTGCCAGCTGCAAGAGGTTCTCAACCACCTCAGGACACACACGGAGTCACCAGGGTCTGCTTGTTAATAATGCAAGGTCTGGGGCCCAAACCTCAGAACTGGGGGGCCGGGGTACCTGTGTCTTTAGTGCCCAGAGCACATGTTAAAGAAACCACTTATTAAGGCGCTCTCCAAAGTCAGGACCGGCTCTTTTCTTGGGCCCAGACCAAGGCACAAGGCACTGTCTGCGCCCCCCCCCCCCAACTTGTTGAATGAGGCTCAGTGGTCTCAGGACCAGCTCCAGAGGCCCAGGGGGCACCCAGGCCCACCGGTCTTTGGTGTCGCTTGGACACAGGCCCACAGTGCAGAGGGCTCAGCCCCATGCCCCCAAACACCTCCCCACCAGGCTGAGCGGTCCCCAGCCCCCGGGATGGAGCCTGTCCTGCTGCGGACGCCAAAGGCCCCCTTCTTCCCCGCATCTCGGCACCTCCGGGTTGGATCAGACCCAGCGGCAGGAATGAAGCCTTTATCCTCATGGTCCCCCACCCCCCCAGACCCAGTCAGCGCTCCCTTCTTCCCCCATCGAAGGGGGCGCATCCTTCTGGCCCGTCCCCACTGCCCCACAGAGCCGCCCAACCCGCTCCCCGCTCCCCAGTGCCCCAGGGGACGGGAGGGGGACCCCAGCGTGGGGAGTGGCCCCCAAAGTTTCCAGGGGGAGCGCTGGGGGCCTGGCGGAGAGCCATGCCCCCAGGAGGGGTGCGCGGGGCGAGCGTCCCCGGGGGAGGAGAGGGGCGCGGGTGGGGGCTGCGGGGCGCGGGCGGAGCGGGGTCGCCGGCCCTCGCGGCCACTCACCTGGGCGGCTCCGCCGCGGACACGGCGCGGGCTGCGGCGCGGGGGCCGCCCGGAGCCGACACGAGCCACCGCCGCCGCCGCCTCCCGGGCCGCCGTGCGCGCCCCCGCCGCGCGTGCCCGGCCGCCCTCCCCGGCTCTCGGG